>OMNM01034287.1:16047-26658 GCA_900302745.1 Parablennius parvicornis | reverse complement strand
ATTGGCCAAGTAGCTTTTAGGTAAATATCGGTGTGTGTGTGTGTGTGTGTGTGTGTGTGTGTGTGTTTTGACTTGACATTTTCCTATAGTTACCACAGGACGCAGCTGCAATGGAAAAGATTTTACGTTTTTTATTTTATTTTTTTTATTTTTTTTGCAATAAGCAACACTACATAATAAGACACTACAATAAAGATTTAAATGACAATCATAACTTTGGCAGTCATGGGTGATTGCAGGTGCAATGAAAATGTACATTTCTTGCAGACACATCCATTTCCTCTACTCAGCAGCCTATCATGAATAATGACTGTTACTTTTGGTCGGGGTGCACCCCTGCATGGTTCACAGGACTTGTGCTTCTGCTTTTACATGTGCTCTGCTACAAATGCAACATGCCAGTATTTTCAGTGAACCCAGTCCTAAGGTCACATACTCTGACAATGTTTTGAATCTACTATAACATAGCATAGATACTTATTTTGGGAAGGAGATTCCAATGGTAAATCACTCTTGAAGAAGTTTGTTCCAAACCATCAGTGTTGTGACTAAGGAAAGGGAGACAAGTCTGGTTAAAATTAGATATTGAAATTATTGTATTGAAACGGGCAAAGGAGATGTGACGATGAACACCATTAGTATTTAGTAGGATGTAACAGTAATTGAAATTTGTGAAAGTATTGAAAGAGAAAAACCAGCAAAACCAACTCTGGGAGAGAAAAGTAAAGAGTTCACGCTGGTCTAAATAGCTGTGGTGAGGTTTATACAGGTGCAGCCTGATAACCTCAATGACCCTACCTGAATAAACTTAGAGCAAAAGCAACATACATGTTGTCTTCTTTTGACATTTCCTCATAACAACTTACCATGGTGGACTATTTTCTTCTAATGCTCTTTCTTTAAATTTCTTCTACAAACCAGTATAACCTCCTAACTTATTGTCCTTTCATCTGGCAGCTCCATGTTCCACACACTTCTCCTTACATCTCTACATACATGACCAAACCATTTCAACCTTGGCATCCAATAATTTGTCCAGCATGAGCTGTATTTTTATTGTCATCAAGCTGCTGTAGCTCTGCTGTTAGAACAAGGTGTCAAACTTCTTCCACTCAAGACAGTGAACTATAGGAGCAATGTCAACTTTTTCTCTGATATTTCTCACTGCCCTCTGTCTCTTCCTCTGATAACCAGAAGGCTCATGGTTTCATTGATGAGCTCCATTTTATTGAACTGTGCAGAACAAACTGGATTTGGTACTCTGATTATTTTGGAACTGTTGGTGTTTGGATTATATTCCTTCATAATTTTTTGGCTTGCTGAGGATCATTTATAATTGAACATCAGGATGGCCTAAGTTAGCCTGATGTTCATTTTGGACCCTTCTGTTTTATAGTGATAAGGTTTTACATGTAAATGCAAAAACAGGTTAAAAACACATCCTTAAAGTACCTGTACCTCAGCAGTATGGTTTGTTGGGTTTCTCTTTGTTAAAAGCACCTACAAAAGACTGTGTTGTGTGACGCTTTATGTATAAAGTTGAATTGAATCAAATTGTGATTATCAGATAGCAAATCCAGTGGAATAGTGAATAGCACTGTAACCTCATAGCAGGAAAAATTGCCGGTTCAAGTCTGGGCTTGGGAGAACTCCAGTTAGTTTCCTTGCTTAGGCCATAACCATGTCTTTGAGGTTAATGGGTGGCTCTGACAGAAATGTCATCTACATCAGATGACTGGAATACCATCTCTAGTTTTCAAATTATGTAACTGAATTTAACAATAATTGGTGGAAAGAAGCAGGTTTGGCTAAACAATCTGATATGGTGATCAATAGTTACTTATGTATTGCAATGTGGATTGTTCATTACAATGTCAGACTGCAGTACATTAAAAAAATTAAAGAAATTGTCATTTCATTCCCAGAAAAAAAGATCCTCAACACGTCCCTGCTCTAAGTACAGTTGCATGTTTGACTCTCCACCATCAGGTGCAACTATCAGGACCTGAATTATTCTAAAATGAAATTATTATCAAAATATTATTCTCAGACAGTTGAAAGTTTATACTACACTTCAAATAGATGAGTTTAACCTTCAGCCATCTTGCTATTGGCTGCCCTTTGTTTTGTGTTTTTGTTCTTACTTTACATCATACTGGACAAGTGGTCTGGAAATGACTAATCAAGCAATGCTGTCTGATCTTTGATATTCCTGTAAGTACACTATGGGTGGACATAAATGCAAAGACTCCGCTGGGTACAGCCTGAGCTCAAAATACTGCAATATATCATATTGGTAACACGCATATATTAAACCTAATTCAATTCGTTAGTTTTCTTCAGTGGAGGAGTGTTGCTTTTATCTTAAGTTAGACTTATTTATAGTAAATCAAATACACAATGACAACCTGTTTAGATACTTCCTGGTGGCAAAGGTCGTACAAGTGTGAGATTTTTGATGACAGCAGAGGGGGACCACAATATATTTTTAAAAAGGGGTTTCACGAAAATATGTTTTTTCTAAAAAAAGAATTGACATTATAATTTTGTAATGTCAAAATACTAGAAGTCTTCGACACAACAAAGATGCGTCCCCTAGCATCAGGCAAACTGCGTTGCGAGAGTGATTTAAGACCAGTTTCACTCTGGAAGCTCAAGTCTGTTCTGCTTAAGTTATGAAATATACTTATTTGATGTGTTTTGTCCAGTCTGCTTGCTTATAAAGTAGCACAAAATTATTAACCGGGTACACATTATGGCGTACGCACCCTGAGTTTTAGTCAGCTCTACTGTCCCAGTTATGCCCCAACCACGTTTTGGTTTGGTTTGACTTTAGGTTCATTTTCACAACTTTCACTATATTATTCACATACTGACATTTACACACTGACAACCAGACCTCTCAACCTAATTTAATTTAGAGGCTATTATCTATTGTGTAATCAATAGCTTATACTTGATGGGATGTGCTGTCATACCTTTTTGCTTTTATCATTGCTCTGAGAGCCAAATTGTAATAACTTCTCTCTGTAAGTTACTTAGAAAGCTGTTACTGTTTTGAGTTTTTGATTTAATCACTCTCGTAACAAAAGTACATTCGTCATTGCATCATGAAAATATAAATGACTTGGAATTTTTTACCTCTACCTGTTCCTGGTCACATAACATCATCCATAGGTATTAGTATTTGTTTTTAAGGCTGACATCACCATGATGGGAAGTTTCTGCTTGCTTCTGGTAACATGACATATTTCAACATCTGCTTATGATCACTACAATCAGCACTGCAGTTTTCCCTCAGCTATATCACAGCCTGTTGAACAGATTCACAAGTCTCCTCAGCAGGTTAACCCTCTGATGCAGCGGGGGCCAGATGGAGTATCACCGAACCTTCTCAAAGCCTGTGCTGGTGAAGTGACAGGTGTGCGCACAGATATCTTCATCCTTTGGGACCGCTCACTCCCACCTGCAAAAATGGAATTTAAATGGTGGTTAGGCTCGGGAATATGGCATCAGCTGAACAGCAGCTCAGGAAAATCCCAGGGCTCCTGTAGCAACTTTATAACCTCTGTACATTACTGTCTATCCCCCTATAAAGTCAGCAGCCAGGTTTTCAAATGTGTGAGCAGCACAACATATGAAGAGAAGGTGTTCATCATACCGTGGACCGTGGTATACCTGCATATGTAGAGAAAAAACAGGCTTGATTTCGAAATGGACAAAACTGAGTTTAAGGAAGCTATTCGCTCTTTGCAACCTTTCTCCCGTGGTAAAAATGGTTGACAGCTTTATTTTTTGATCCTACACACAACCAAAGTCCTCAACAAATATCTGGAGCACTATCAAAAGAGCCCATCAGGTCCAACCTGTCAGCTGTTTACTCAGACCTGCTGAGGTGTTGTTGAGAACATCCTCAACAGAGATGACCCTGTGTGGCATGGAAACACCACACAATAGAAGAGCGTGGCCCTCCAGAGGACTATTAATACTGCAAAGAGGATCATGGGAACACAGCACCCCTTCATGGACACTCTGTTCACTGTGCTGCAGGAACAAACTGCAGGCCTTTATCAGTGACCCACTTCACCTGGGACTGCCTCTGTTTTGATGGAGAAGCTGAAAGACACCTCTTACAAGGGAGCTGCAGAGTCAATGCTGCCACAGCATTTTCTCTCCAGCGGCTTTCAGACTAAGTGTGGAAGATCAAATGAGACCATGGTAACAGTGCTTTTTAATGGTTCCATACATAGGCGTGATTATAATTTTTGTCCGTGGGTGACCAAATAATATGAATAGCTTATCGTCATATATAAACCATATAATTCTGAGTAGGTAGGGTTGCTCACTGCTTCTGAACATGTGATTTTACCAAGAATGTCTTTGTTTCCTGAAAAACCCCTCATGCACAGCCTATGGTTCACTGGTACAATTATAACCTGCCTGCGTTTGATTCCTGGTCAGTACAAAAGACCTTTCAAGCTGTGTTTAGTGTATTTTAAAGATGACGTTTCATTTTTGATTGGCTCACCCCTAGTGGGTGCTCAACCTTTTCAGTGGGTACTGGAGAACCAGAGATTCCACGGGATCGTACCCTATGGTTCCATAACAATACATGACAGGTTCTTGTTTCAGATGTCAGAATCACATTAGTTTTATTCAGTAATATATTTCACTGAAAATGTCAAAAGAAAATCCTTGAATCTATAGCGCACAAAAATGTCAACACAATTCCTATTATCCTGAAAACAGTTAACATTTAAATACTTTGGATTATCACTGACCTATTGTGTGCAGGTGTTAACTATTGAACTGCCGCAGTGGTATACTAATTACAATTATGGTTCCTTGTGACGTTGTGTTTTGTGTTATTTACGTTTTGGAGTGATGCACAGTGGAGGAATGGTTAACACTCTTGCTTCACAGCAATAATGTCATAGGTTGAAATCAAGGATGCACGATATTGGATGTATCGATATTCAATATTTCGGTGTTTTTAAAGCAAAATACAGCAGATTGACGATGTAACCCAGAGTCGTCGGATGCGTTGGCTCATAAAAATCACGTGTCCATAAGATCCGTCAACAGGACGGATTGTCTCCCATCCGTACATCCGCACTTTGGTACATGCTGGGTGCGCAAGTAGCGCAGAGGTAGAGCGGAAGTCTGACGCATCACAAAACTTTCATTAAGCATCTTGCTGTAGTGGAACCAAAAGGAGGACACATCCAGCAACTGCACAGCTTATTTCTCTCCTCAAGTGTTTTCAGAAATGTTTTTCACTGAATTGTTAGTCAAAAAAGAGAACGTTTGTGACCGAGCTTACCGAGCTGCCATGTTCGTTTGGTTTGAACTCCAGGAGCAGACAGCCCGTGAGATGACGTGTTGGTTCAATCAGGTGCAGTACTCTGAGCCGAGCTTCATGCTAAAGAGTTTTAGGGCTCACACACGAGCGATGCTACATGCGACATGTGATTAAAGTATAATTGATAAACTAGTTAACAGCGAGCTTGAGTGAGTGTGCACGGCACACAGCTAGCTTGGTTCCTAAGGCAGTGCGTAGACAACGTTGTTTACAAAAAGTGCAGTACATTTCTATGCAAGCATAAATACCCCCTGTGGACATGAACCAGATGCTCATCATGTGAGGACATCTCTCAATTTTAGCCTGACAGGCAAGCATGCTCAACAAAACAAAAACTGCATAAGACCATCTGCATTTCATGCTGATGTTGTGCTGATACCATTGTGCGTCCCTATATCGGCGAGGCCTTTCTGTACATCTGAGTTTGCATGTTCTCCCTGTGTGTGTATGGGTTTTGTTTACTCTGGTTTCTTCACAGAGTCCAAAAACTCACACGTGGGGGTACCTGGTGACCCAGAATTGCTAATTGTGAATGTGAGTTTGTATGTGGTTTTCTGTCTCTGCCTTTGTCCTGTGATGGACTGGAGACCCCCCCAGAGTGAACCTTGCCCTCTCCCATAGTTAGCTGGGATTGACTCTAGCAACCCACAACCCTGCACAGGATAAGCAGAATAGAAAACTGATGGATGGTTCAGATGTGAGTTTCTATTTATAGTTCACATGTGGTTTTATGTTCCTTGCCCATGTTCATATGGACCCTGACTCCCATCAGCTTTAGTATTAAAGCCTGTTTACGTGTAGCAAAAACGTTGATAATTCAATGCATTTGGGCCTTTTGTTTACATGTCAACAAACCTACAACTCATCAAAAACAATTATATCTCAAAACTCCACCAAAAGTGGAGATTTGGAAAAAAGAAACAACTGTCTTTGTGTTTGTATGTAGACAGCGGGAAATGGAGTTTAACATCACAGCATGCTGCAGAAGTGTCATTAGGATCATAAGTGTGTGACCTGTGTCTAGAGTTTTGCTACTGTCACGATAAAGAATGCCTTTAAAGCGGTGCTTGTTTTTACATTTGTGTGAATGCTCTTGACTTCTTTGGCTTTACAATCACAAATGCTCTATTATGACCAGGCGCAGAGGCTTTATGTCATTACACTGCCGCCTATAGGTTCGGCATGCACATAGTAGCTTTTCACAAGGTTTGCATGCAGGTTTATGTATATGAATCCTTTTATGACAACAATGTGGTGTGAACTATGTTATTTTTGAAAACACTGAGAGGGAAATATCTTGTTTTGTAAATACTTGGCTCTGTGTAAATGCTCATTCTGATTACCCTTGATTTTTGTCAGGATGCTCTTCCTTGTCTCTACACTCCCTATGTGTGCGGATGTGCCATATCAACGCTTGTCCTGTTGATTTTTGTCCATGGCGGTCTAGTTGTGATTGTTGCTTGCGTCCCTAACAATCACCCAATGCTTGCTTCCCTATTTTTTTCCCACCATGCCACTTAACAGGAGGATGGATGGCAAGAGATTTGATTCATTCCAAAATAATGTTGCCAAGAAATGGTCATTAAAAATTGTTAATACCACATTTATGTTAGATATTGGATATCGGCAAGTTCCTAATTTATCACATCGCTTGCACTCTTAGATAATGATATTACCATCATATATCCTGTCAAACTCTTGCCAGTAGTTATAAAACTTTATAGTCTTGGCAAAATAACAGCATGTGATTAAACTAACAAATGATATCGGCGACATTTCTTTTGCAGATTATTGGGAAATAATAATATAACCATTGATATTAAAATGCATATGGGAAGCATCGTATCCTTTTATGGAGTTTGGCACTTGTTTTTTTTTTTTTTTTTTTTTTTTTTTGTTATGGCAGTGTCCGCAGCCTTAGAAATAAGAGGCCCCTTTGTAACCTAATCGATTGCCGAGCAGAGAGGCAGACCGGGTCCACACTCTGTGATCCGTTTCTCTGTGTCAGACCAAGTTCCCAGAATAGCAACTCGTGCGGGTCGTCTGCTGTCGTGCTCTGCTCTGGTGGAGATGGAGGAGGAAGTCACTGGTGGATCTGACAACTGTTGCTTTTGCCGCTGCGATCACCGCCGCCGCTCCTGCTGCTACGGAACCAAAGTCCCCGTCGGTGCGCGCTGCGTGGCGCATGTCGGACAAGAATGAATCCTCCTCCGAGCCGAGACATTCACATTCTGCCTGGATCAGTGTGCAAGTTCATGGGATTCTATTAACTCCTACATGTCTAAGGTAAATGAAAAGAGACAGCGAAAAAAGCATTTCCTGCTTTCTTCTTTTTGTGTCTTTTTTTTTTTTTTTTTTAAGAAGAAACTGCTTTAATTCTCCATTGAGTATCGCTAGTCAATTGGCGTCCAGACGCCTGAGAGCTGCTGGAGGCGCATGTCTGCAGCGGAGGCAGACAAGGAGCGTCTGTCTGATGAATGGAAAGCCAGACGGGCTCTGCTGTAGACTGCGGTGATCGGATAACCTGTTGAATTGCAGCTGTCAGTCAGCTTCGAGCCATGCGGGCAAACACAGCCAGCAAAATAATAAATAAATATATAAATAAAAATCACTTACCTCCCGAAACGCTGCGCGTTTGCCACTATAAGAGCAAAACTCGCCTCACGTTTCTTTTTCTTTCTTTTTTTTTCCCAGCTGATTGTTATTTTCAGAGATGCCTATTGCCTGTAATGTAAAACGCACTCTACCCTTATTATTCAACTTGATTTACAAAAATATATTGTCCTCTCACGTGACATATACTGACAGAATTTAATTTGGCGTCCTTAAGTCACGTCGTACACTTAACTCGGAAGTCACGTTGAAAGTGGTAGGCCTACACATTATCAAAAAAATGAAGGATTTTAACTTCAAATGTGTCTGATGGAGCACTGGATTCCTTTAGTTGTCGTGTGGTTTTAATGTAGCGGAAATCACCAGTTCCTCTCATGGTTTATTTATCCACCACTTCACATTATTCCCATTGTCCACAGCTGGCAGTCAAAACGCGCGGAGCTCTGCCGGCTCGACCTTGAGTCACTTCTCCACAGTCGCTTTTTCTAACGTTGTCTGCCCACGGATTTCCAGTCCTTTGGCTGTTGAAAATAGCTTTGCTGCTCCCTGTCGCTATGGCTAATTCCTTAGGAACCGGTGGATCCAGTTTGATCCATCCCTCTCTTTCTTTCCCTTACCAGCTTGAGTCTTCCCCCTTTCCTTTCCTTCTGCAAAAAGTTCACCGTGTAGGAGTCGGCCAGCAGTTGTGAGACTTGTGGGGAAATGTTGTAAGTTTGAATAAGACCGGACGAGAAGGCACCGGGGTCGTTAAAGTGGGAAAACTCGACGGGACGCGCGCAGAGTACGCATTGACGCAGCGAGAGACACCTGTTGGACTCTGGATGCGCACCTCAACTTTTTCCTCTGCCTTCCTGAACGGGCTCATATGAATTGTTAGTTTTTTTGGGGGTTCTTTTTCTTTGTTTTATTTTTTTTTGTTTTGTTTTGTTTTGTTTTTTCATTTTAATGGATTTTGACTGAAACGTGTTCTATTGGGGAGATAAAAACAAGACAAGAAATATATGCACGCGAGCACAGTGAGTTATTACTCAAAGGTAAATTGAAAATTTTTGTGTCTCTAAAGGGAGGTGGAGACGACTCGCCACCCCCTCCCTCCATCCTTGACTGATATCATCACCTGTTTTTACACAGGGGAGACACTTGAAGGTAACTATATCAATCCCTTTTTTTTATTTATTGCGTGTTACGTTTATGTATTCACGTTTCACTTTAAATTCATATAATTTTCTACGTTGAAGAGCTCATTTGATCCCAAAATTAAAGTAATTAGGTTTGCCATCGACTGTAAACTGCCCAAAGTTTCTCCATATACACTGTCAGGCTTATTGAAGAGGTCAGACCTTTTTAAAATTGTATCATATTAGTTATATTATAAAATAATAACCCCCCCCCAAAAAAAAAATAAATAAAATCTAACAAAAAGTACATTGATCATTCTTTACTTCACTTGTGTGATTTTTTCCTACTTTCTCTGAAAGGGTTAAACTTAATGTTTTTCAAGGAAGCCAACACAGTACAAATATTTGTGACTGCTTTTAGCAGTAAAGTCTTTGACAAGTCTTTTTGGTGTAATCAAAATGTAATTATGATACATAAATGTTGTATTCATCGAATTTAATAAATCTTTTAACAACAACAAACATATCAGGAGCAAATTATTGATCAGAACTTCATTTTGATTCATACAAAATCAACTTCACACCTTATTTACAAAAACTTACAATGATAAGTTGAACATTTACTTTTCACTCCTTTAAAAAAAAAAGTTTTTAAAGCACACATGTCATTAAGTGCAGGCTACACCATCTATTTCTTTTTTTTTTAGGACCATTAAACTCACCAATATAGTTCTGATAAGGAAGAACTTTTTTTGTGAAGAATGTGAAACTAAAACATGACAGTTCACACATATTTAAAATAGTTAGTGGGTAGCTTGCTAAATCTGCAGGTCTACGTCTCTAAGAAGAAAGGTGCAAAAATATGTAGCTGCTGTAAAGTGTCTCTTCATACAAGCTGTGTATTTCGATATAACATGTGAATAGTTCATAGTGCTTACAAGGTCACTTATAATAGTACTGATTAATAATAAATGCTGTTTATATAGGCACTTTACCACATTCGCTTTTTTTTTCTTTAAAATCTTTGTTGTATGTTTTTACATGTTTTTTTCTTCATATGGTTTGTTCCTCATTTTGCAGCAATCCCAAAGCACTTGAAATGGAGGCCTCTGAAGACTACAGTGCAAGTAAGCCCCAATATGTCTTCCACGTTACCTACAGCACTGCGTTTGACCAATAATTTCACTTCAGGTGCTACAGCCACATGGCTGGTAAACTGTGCCGATTAAGGTGTCTTGAAAACGTATTTAGACATTTATATAATCGAATTTGTTTTATACTGATACAAGAACAAAAAAAAAAAAAAGCCAAAATGATATTTTGCAATCGCACATCTGTAAACATTTCAAGGGATTTTCCCCCTGTGCAGCCGTTTTCCTGTTCACCCCTTAAAGGTGGAGAAACCCGTGCATTAGCAACATCCTGTTGAATGCGGCAGATACTGGATATGTGCTTTGTGGTGCTCCATTGCCCTTTGTTGGTTTCCTTTGGGCAAGTCTCTTGAATGTTTTCCTCACT
>OMNM01034287.1:0-15668 GCA_900302745.1 Parablennius parvicornis | reverse complement strand
AATGAAATAAACAGCTACTTTACTGTCTAGTGTGATGCAGTACATTCAGCTTGTGATTGTGGTGTTGAGTTGGACTGCTATATACATACAGTGAGGCATTTGTAATATTTTCATCACCTCATGAACAAAAATTAAATAATTGTGGTAAATACCACTCAATATGTTTCATATATGTGCAACAAAAATGATAGAAATGATGTACTGGATCACAAGAGTTTGTAGAAGTGTACTTAATGAAGTGACGATGAGTATATTTCTTGGACTAACAAAAATGTCCTGTCATAATAGAATATCATGGCCGACTTTCAGTATGACTGGCTAATAGGTAGGTTATGATGTGTCATTTGATATCAGTCTGGTAACCCCTTTAATGAGTCCAGCTTATCAATAAATCAAATTTATGTAGAAAACGATGAACTGAAGTTTGCTGTTGGCTCAGCTGCAAGTGTTAGGGCCTAATTGGACATTTTACCTTAAGTATTAATTCAACATCATGAAAAAGCATACATGATAAAAGTTCAGTTTTGTATATAATATATCATATAAAGGAACTTTCTTAATGTTTTATACCCTGCTAAACAAATCCCTACAGTATCATCACATTTTGCAAACTAGAATATCAAGCTGCATACAACAAAACACTGTTTCTGATTTTTCTCTAAATACCTTTTAATGGTTGCTGGATGAATACCTACTGAGCATGCTCTGCAGACTCGGTATTGACAACTCCTGATCAACGGCCTGACTGGAGTTAAGCGTTTTGCTTGTGAAAATGTATTAATCACTGGTCAAACATTTTGAAGACTGAAGGCATTTAAATCTGATACTACATCAAGCCATTTTACAGGGGTTGTAGGGCTCTAGCACCAGTAGTGATGAAGGTTTTCATAAAGGAGCCTGGGACTCCGGAGAATTCCAGTCAGTAGTTACATTTCATCAGCTACACTCATGCTCATGGCTGGTTGATTCATTCTGAGCAGAGACGTGAGCCCAGCGGATGTTGTTCTGGATGTTTTACATTTGTTTGGAGCAAATAAAGATGGACAAAAAGGAAAATAATAAAAACAGAACTTTTAAATCGATATACTTCAAATACTGGAACTGATGTTATCACATTGCATGTAACATGCAACATGGTGTATGGCACCGACTATTTTTAAGATTTCATTTGTGACAGACTTGGAAAAGTATCATAAAACATACTCCTAAAGAAGGTAGGCAGGTAATAAAAAGGGGAATCTATCTTTGGTACTGATAAAACAATGTCTCTTAACTTTTCCGGAGCTGGATTCAAATGTTTACAGCCACAGGTACAAAGTTTTCTTTTGAAGAAAGTTTTAATGAATGGAGATGAAAGCAATAAAGTGCCTGCTTGTTTAATACCCCATTTCCTTTTAAATATCAAACTTTTTTTGCACTATTGTTCTGAACCACATGTACTCTCTTTGTTGCAGTAATTCTGCCATTATCACACTCTTACTCAGTTTTATATTCTCATATATACACATGTACCTCCGTCACTCACTCGTCTCACAAATGAAATAATATTTTATCACGTTTGCAATCATTTTCTTATAGAGAATTTCTAATTATATCATAAGCACATCGTTCTCTTTCACATACACTTTCACTGCATTTGTGCCGAAAAATTACTCACGCTCTTTTCTGTTTCACATCTAACTAAGTATCTCTCATTCTCAGTCCTGCATTTGGTGATGAAATATGCATTTCACAATGTTAAAACTGCAATAACTATATCTGAGTGCCATATGCTGGGTTGCCTTTTGCTGAAAAACATGGTTGTTGTCTTCCTTCTGCTGGCCTTTGTATTTCCTAAACAAAGTCAAAGTCATTCCTGTTAAATGTAGGGTGGTTTATTATGAATCATTTCTAAATTTTGATTTATCTTGAACACATTTATATCATTCAGTTTACACAATGTGTGTTTTAATAAGATTATTTATTTAGCTTTGATTTTATTCTTAAACTTAAGTGATGTTCTAAAATGCTAACTGGTTTATTCACCATGTGCACCCTCGAGAAAACAATTATATACCATGCTTTATCAAAAAAGATCAGTCAATACTTCATTGGTAAAGTATGTGTTCTCTATTCAAGAGCACTTGGTTCTTAATAACATCAACAAACCTCTCTTAGATAATACATACATGTCACAGTTTCTTTTGACTGACTGTTTATTATGTGGCATGATCTTGTTATATTCATCACACAATTCGCAAGCTAAAATTATCCCTATTTTTCCCGAGATAAATTTGTTGTAACAGCTGTTGCTCGTCAAGGATAAATCAGTGGTTAACGTTGGCATAAACTCTTCAGTGTACAGACGATAAATGTAAACTGCAGTCCGTTCACATCTCGGCTATAATGAGCTACAACTCAGACCGGAAGTCACACAGTAGAATAATATATAAGCGGCTGCTCTTGTACCTGTATATTTTTGTTCACAGTCTGTGCTGTATGTTACTTTCATGAATCGGGTGTCTATAGGGAGGAGTTGAAGGTTGACAGGAAAAAGAATGGCTCTCATAAAGACTGAGTGGATGACCTTCACTCCAGAACATTATCTTTTGTTAAAGTTGACATAGGTGTTTTTGAGCCACTTTCTGTGCCAGCAGACATGTATAGCTTGACCATTGCTTCATTCCCACAGTATACAGTCCTTTAAACTGCTTGCATTTAGTTCTTTAAATATGGTCAAAGACCAAAGATATATTTATGTACGTGTGTCGGAATCCAGAGCTGATGACTGTTTTGTAGAAACTCATTCATTTAGTATCAATAACGAAGTCAGCAATTATCACACCTACGAGGTTTTGTGTGTACACATTTGTTCCTTTCCATTTGTCAGCAGTAAACGCCATCTTAATTTGTCATATTACTCAAACTGTCTTTTCCCTGGCAAGTCTCGACTGATTGGTATCCTCATCTTACTTTTCATGTGGGTATGACTAACACACGGAGCTCTGAACGTGTTGGTGCTCCAACACGGGCTGCGTTCGGCCGAGTCTGTTTGAAAGCATGTGTTTAGCATATGTAAGACTTTTACATTTCTGACCCCATCTTAATGAGAAACTAGGTCTCAGCTCACGCTTTTGTGTGGAGATTCTCTGATTGTGTGGCTTTATCTAAACCCGATCATCAGAAAATTAGAAGAACAAAGGCAGTAACCCGGATTTTTAAAATTTCATATAATGGCCTTTAGATGAGGACACATTGTTGAAAGTCTTTGAAAGTGACTGCAATATGAATATGCAGAAAACATATACTGGCTTTTTAAAGTTATTTTGACCATACGAGTAAAAGTCTGAACTCGGATACCCCAAAATGATCCATTTGTGAATCTATTTAATCACTTTGGTGTGGTGTGGCGATGCAACTGTCAGCATCTGTTACAGTAATGGAAAATCCTTCATGACAAATCTGGGCCACCCCTGTCTTCAGGACAGCTTTGCCAGCACTGGTCACCTGAGATTTCCTCCAACCCCAACGTGTGCAACCCGAGCCCAGACTCAGGGATTGTGTCATGGACAACGTCTCCCACTAAGCCCCACTGAGAGAGCGCGCCACTACAATGGAACAATACCACCCAAGAGGTTGTCAAATTATGTTGAACTGTCAAAGCAACAGGAGATCTGACACATGTTTCTTTTTCATGTTTGAGGATTCTTTTCAGCACCGACAAATTGGAAACATGGCATTCTTATACAAGTTTCAAATGTATTGCTGTCCTTTGATCTACTGGTGCATCCATTGTAAGAGCCGGAGGCAGTTGTGTGACATCAAATTGTGTTTTGTTTTTTTCCAAAGTTATCAGTATTCTCGAAGAAAACCTTTCATACGCTGCTGGTAAATGAAGACTTGTTGTGGTTCCTAAAGGATTTGACACCTGGGTCAGAAGGAGTGTTTGCCTGTTGCCACTGCATTGTTTCAGTGACCCTGATGAGGCCGGGCTGTAAGGGGATAAGGGATTGGTTTGCTCTCCCTCTGAGTGGACACTGGGCTATCCATAGCATGTGTTTTGTACAGACTGCTGAGGGAATGCAATCTGATCTACCTTTGCTGGACGTTAGCTTCCCATAGGTGCATATAAACAGTTGCCCTCTGCATTCTCTATGTTGACCTTTTAGTCTGAACACTGAGGTTGGGATTAAAAGGAGATATAGATCTTGAAAAAAAAAAGAAAATTAGAATGAAACTCACCTCTCTGTATGGTGAATGAAATGTTTGGTTGTCACTATGATGACAACCAAATGACTGTCTTTGCCAGTACAAAACTAATGAAGAAAAGTCTTCCTCATGTACAAAATGCTATACGTTCACTTACATATTTAAATGTATGTGACTGAGAAAAGCTGAATATGTAGATTATAAGTAATATAACTGTATTTGTTGTTAACATGACAGTGGTATATATTGTACAAGCAGCACATTGTAAAGCACAATGAGGATTGCTCTGTTTCTGTGTCTCCCAGGTAACGGACAGTGCTCTCCCGGTAAGGAGAACTCGAGAATGTTGGCGGATATGTCTGCACCTAATGGACAGACTGTTCCTCAGGGTCCTAATTCCCCCAGTGGTGAGTGCTCAATTAACAGATACACCTCTCTGTGATCTGTGGTGAATGACTGCAGCACACTCATTCTCTCTTCCTCTCTGTCTCTTATGTCTTGCTCTTATTTATCTGTATTTAAATATGCTGTTGTAACCCATTCCATGACTGCCGTTCTCGTGACTGGATTAATTCACTTCAGTGTAGCGACTTTCACATTAAACAGCTTACTGAGGGAGGAAGTGATGCATTTATTATGCACAAAACATACAAGATAATTTCATATAAGCTTCAAACGGTGGTGCCATTTAAAAAAAAAAAAAAAAGGTATATCTTTAGACCTGAAAGCAACGTCTGAGTAATTACGTCAAATTTTAATAAGATAAGTCACAGTCCAAAACCAGAAATGTAACAAATTTAACGGTTGCGGGCTGTGGATCAGGATTTTCCATCCTATTCATTGTAAAATGTTTTGACTAGTCCATCCCAGCAGACTCGTTTTGTTGTCTATGATCCCAAAAAGGTGTTGACAATAGCATCTTTGAATGTGATGACTGACTAGTTTGTGTGTGACTAAAGCACGTATGACGTTGGAGTGAGTTAGGAGTTTCGTTCTCAATGTGTGAGCATTACTGGCCCAGTTTTACTCTGCTTTTTAATGCGATTTATCTTAATCAATTGTAGTAACATTAAACAAATGAATAGATAAACAATGTAATGTAACTGTGCTGTAATACAAAGTAGTTTCTACTGTGATCCATGTTCAAATTGTTGCGTCATGTAGATTGTAGTGTACTATACTTGGTGTGAAGTGTTGCAAAGTGACCCCGTATCTGTGATCATCTCTAGCAATGTCACCATGAAGCAGCAAAGTAAGTAAAGGAGAACCAAAACGCGAGAGAGGAGAAGAGTTAGAAAAGGGAAGCTCCTCTCCCACAAGTTTAGAGAGACAGGGAGGCGGGCCAGGTAGTGGTTTTCACAGGAAGATACTCTTCACCGATAAGAGCTGTTGTCATGTTTGGAAGTTGCCTAACACGTTTGTTAATTAAGGCTATGTTACAAAAGAAGCATGACAATGCATCTCCTGTTAAGAATAACTCTGAAAAAATCTTAAACTTGTGTGAATTTGAAAAGAAAATGTCCAGCGTCTGTTTTTTTTTTTTTGTTTTGTTTTTTACCCGTAGGGCTTAGTGGTGGGTTGTGTAGAAAGTGTGACAAATATATTTTTCTGCTTTCAGTCAACACCTCAATCAGTCCAAGCTGATCCCCATTTTTGTTTTCCTCTGGATTTTGGTGCCCTTATATAGATGAAAATGTGTGTTGCTCTGTACCTCAAAGAATATTAAAAATAAATCCTTAAAAAAAAAAAAAAAAAAGAAAACCTCAATTCTTGTGATTCTCCTTGGTGCTTTTGTTGCGCCAGCCTCTTCAAGTGTATTCTCATCGGACCACTCTATGCATTCCACTCTGCCAAACTAGAGAGACAGATGTAAAGATGCAATGAGCTGAATAGCAAGGACGTTCAGGTCTGCCTCGTGTTGCCAGGATACAGCTGTCAAAGACAAGGCTCGATTGCAACTTGGGTATTGGGATAAGTGTTCCTGTGAACAAAGTGTGGCCTTGGAAACATACCATATCAGCTCAAGGAACAGAGATTCTTTCTTGATATTGGTTACGCTAGTCTATGAGTGATACGTTACTAAATGTATGTATCCATACTGGCCTCTGAGAGATAAATGAATGCGGCCTCAAAGCCGGAGGGGAGAGTTGATGGACGCGTTTGAATGGGAGGCTTCTGTAAAACTACCACATGTGTTCACACTGTGATTATGGCCCCTGTAGATCCCAAAACAGGATAATCTGGATCAGTGGGTTGTGTTTGGATAGTACTGGGCTTTTTGCTCAATGTATTAGACCACTGAAAAGGTTTTTTTTTTTTTTTTTTAGTGTAGTGATATAAAGAAACTGCGCTCATATTACAGCTGATTCTTTAAAATCTTCAGCGTCTGCTGCGACATGTCGGCATCAAAAGTAGTCTGATGCAACAAACTGAGTCACGTTTCATCACATCTATGAGGACTGTGTATATTCAGCCACTTGTGTTGATTACAGCTTACCTGCATGTAGATGTATAGTATTTGTGTAAATCAAGATGGGGTAAATCGTATTCTTCTAGTTTTTCTTGTCATTCATTTTATTATCTTACATCCACATCTTTTTGAAGTATTTTTGTAGTCCTTTCACAAATAATTTCAGATATGTGTTTTCTAATCAGCTGACGTTTTGGACAAAACTATAAGTAGAATGGACTTAAGCGTTGCTCTGTATGTTGAATCGCCTACATGCAACTTTTTTGGTGCATTCATTGTGCACTGCTAACAACCTTTGTGTATTATAGATCGCTGCTTACTGCTTACTAGAGACTGCAGGAGCCGAGTTATTTCCCGTCACCTCCCACATCCACACGCGCATATTATTGCACAATCGTCTGCCCTTGTCATCCAGCCAGTCTCCCATTGCTAGTCAGCAGCAACTAGCAATGGGCCTCTGACACTCCTTTTCTCCCCAGGGACAGCCAGAAACCAAACCAGCCTGTTTCTTTATCTTCTCTCTCTTTCTCTCTTCTTGTCAACCTGCCAGTTCATCCTAATCCTGTGTCAAACTTGAACTTCTAAGTTAAAATGTTGATTGAATCATAGCCTGTTTGGCAGAGAGGCCAAGTAAAACTGTCCGTTTTGTCTTCACTCATTTTATTACAAACTTGAGACAAACAAAAAGGTTTCCCAGCATTACAGCTGCTACTTTTATGACCCCAGTCTACTTCAGTTATAGTCAAAACACTGTCATCTAACTTAGTTATTTAAATTTAGCACATAATCTAAAAATGTAATGTAAAGCTGTATGTAGAGCTGTCATCCAGCACCCTGAGTCAGGCTGGGTTCATGATTGCTTTAGGGAGCATTTTGTTTGGTAAAAAGGAATTAATGACACTCCCATAAAACCTGCTGTAAACTGAGCATCTCAGGATTGCTGTATGTTTTGTTTGACAGAGCTCACAATAAAGCAAGAGGAAGAAACTGCTGAAGAGGCTGACAACAGCAGCCCAGCACCTGAAGACATAAGCCAAGCAGGCGATGAAGCAGCGGCAGCACTGGAGGAGTCCATGAGCGGCAGCCCAAGCAACACTCAGGACGGGTTATCTGGGTCACATGCCACTATTGATGCAGGAAATCGACAACCAAACGGTACTAGCTGAATTTCCAAACATTAAAAGTTCATAAGAAACTGGATAAATTGTTTGTCACAATACATGTTCAAAACCAATTGACACTGGAATTTCTAGTTTTCTGGAGTTTCAAATCCATACAGTGTTTATGTAGTTTCTACAGTGAGTCAGAAAAAAATTCCTTCTCCTCGTTTCTGGGTGTAGAGTGCTGTCCTTTATTTTTTTTCTTTTTTCTTTGGAAGACAATAGTTTAGTCTTGGAATTATTAGCAAGGAAAAAGTATCCTTGGAATCCCCCGCAACCTGTTTTAACTGACGCCATGACTGCTCTGTTTGTCATAGCATTAGGATCATATTTCTCTTTTCCAACTGGCTGCAGATCAAAAGATTTACCATATGAGCAGGAGACAGTCATCCACTTGAGAGATAGTTGACTGTACACAATGTCATACCTAGGCACGCATATCTCTAAAAGGCTTCAATACATTACAGTATATTCCGATAGCCGTGTAACTTTATTTTTTTATTTACCTGATAGAATATCCACCAGTGATACTATAGGATAAGTGTGTGCTTCCACATTATTATATACATGTCTCAAATGTATGGGTTGACAAAGAAAAGTAGCAAGTGAAGAAAACACATTCTCATTTTCAGAGGTGTTTTTTCAATCATCTTTAACATACTCGAAATACTTTTAAGTTTTGTCATTCTTTCCTGAACTGCTGTGGACACAAGTTTAGCATTGCTTTAAGACAACAACACTAAACATTTATTTGGTATTTGTATTTTTCATATCTAGTGATGCTGTACTTTACATACTTAAAAAATGTAAAGGTAAAGTATGTCATTTTACTCAATACAGTTTATACATTGGAAAATGTCACTGAGAGACCTCCAGGTATTTGAACCTTTTGATCTGGATGTTTCACTGTCCATATGTTTAATGTTTTGACAAAAGTCTGGCTCCATGTGAACATTTGAATACAAACAACTTTCCATACTGCAATGTTTATGTATTTCATTGTTCTTCTGAGAGACGTGCTGCTATTGACCAAGTGCCTTCCTGTAGTGAAAAAGTAACCAATACATGTGATGGAGACTTTCTGATATATTCTATAAAGTATCAGTCACTGGTGACAGCACATGGCTGAAACCAAATATTGTAAATGAACTTTTCTAGACACAGAAGTGTCTTGTTGTGGCTTGTCGGTACGTTCATAAAAATATCCTCCACGTTGAGTGTGGTCTCAACGTCTTGTGCTCTCTTGCATCAGGAGACAGGCCATTCCAGTGCAACCAGTGTGGTGTGTCGTTCACCCAGAAGGGAAACCTGCTGCGACACATCAAACTGCACACGGGTGAAAAACCCTTCAAGTGTCCCTTCTGCAACTATGCCTGCCGGCGGCGCGATGCCCTCACCGGGCATCTGCGCACTCATGCAGGTAAATCTCACCTTCTATTCTTTCCCGTGTCTGGACAACTTGTGTTGATTTCTGTGAATTATGCAAGAAATTCTTTAAAGAAATAAACCCACCAACACAATGTTTTTTAATGTTTGCATTAAAATTTGGAGTTTAACTTTATTTTTCTTTTCTTTATATTTGCGCTTTATCAGAGTACACAACATGCATAAAAGATCTTAAAAGAGAATTACACCTGAGTAAAGTCAGATCTTGCTCATATTTATTTATTTTATTTCTTAATTTTTTTAAAGAAAAGCTGCAACCTTTGTATGCACCTCTTCCCTTGTAGATATACAGAGTGTTTTCACATTTAATGCTCAGCACACAAGCCAGTAGGTCTTATATTATTTTTGGAAAGATGTTTTTTTTTTCACATGCATGCTACAGACGGTGCTGTAAGTGTTTTGTGGTTAAGTACCAAGGACACGCTGTTCCTTGGGCGCTTGACTCGCTTAGGAGGAAACTATCTGTATGTTGAGAAACTCCTGATGAGTACTGGTTGTCTCTCTCAACTGTAAATCACTTTCCTATCAGAGGATGTGCTCTACCCTCTGTTTCGCCTTTGAAATCAAGGTCAGACAATACTGTCATTTCTGCCTGTGATGCCCCCAGAAGGGGTTACTCATACAATGAGACAAAGATAGACTGTGTCTGTGCATTTGCTTACAGTTTGTCTTTGTTTGGAAACCTGTACTTCTTCCTTATGCCTTTTTCATTTCTTTAGTGCACTTATTCTGTCTTCTACCAGCAGCCATGACCACTATCCTCCTTTCACTTCCTTTATGGTTCACTTGATTTTGCTTGCTACAAGTTTAAACACCGTTTTCTGTCATGAACAGTGAGCTTTTGCTCGAGTTCATTGGGAATTTAGAGGAATTTGATGTTGTCAAAACAAGCCGTCCTGACTCTCTCCTGCCCAGGGACTCTTTAGTCTCTTAGAGCCACAAGTCTGGCAGTTCTGCTCTGGTGTCCCGCCAGGAGGAGCAGGTGTAGTGAAAAGCACCGGAAGAGAAGTCAGACGGGAAAATTCAGGAAAGCTAGAAGCAAAAGACGATGAAGAACAAAATGCTAGACTGAATGCAATGTCAAAAGCTGGGTTTTTGTTACTCAAGTTCAGTTGATCAGTGAAGCCTTAATGCGCAAAAACCAGGACTGGAGAGGCAAACTGTTTCACACATTTTAATATCCAAACTGCTGCAAGTTCCTATTTATTAGCCAAATGCAATCAGTCAAGTGAGTCTGAGTTCACAATGTGGACCATTTGCATTAACAAGAATAGCAGCTGAAAGGTGGATTCTTCAGGTCCATCCAACATCTGTGCAAGGTTGTGTGTGGGTGGCTGTATAAATATGAAAAAGTAATGAAGTCTATATTTTATGTGTGTGTGTGTGTGTGTGCAAGGGAGAGATACTTGATTTAATACGGCCTACTTCACTGTCAGAGTTTCACGGCTAGAAAGCAGCAGAGAAAATGATTTCCATGATGACGTTTAATGCCGAAGTAACTCTTTCATTGCCCTGAATGAGTATTGTTACAGTGACCCTGCAGGTACGCCTACTCACTCTTCAATAATATTGAAACCTTTTGTCATTAGCCACCACATCTTTTTTTTTTTTGTTTGGCTCAGTTTACATTCATACTCGGAAATAAATGATGATAAACCACAGGTTTGAGTTTGATCATACTATGTCATTCATAGACCAAAAAAAAAAAAAAACACACACAACTGAATGACATATAGAGCAGTGTGACTTATTATCATTTCACATGATTCACTAGAAGGAAAAAAGATGCCAGATTAAGTATGACAGGTCATATCATTGTGTAACAAGTGGGTTTTTGTTATTCACGCAAATCCCTGTCACAGTAATTTACCGTAAAAGACCTTTTTTTTGTTCTGAGACAATCTGGTAAAAAGGTTTAGTGAAGGGTTTATATACAGGAACTTTCAGAGATGGGAAGCCTGTGTTGACGTGTGATTTATCACCTTACTTTAAATGTGTTTGCATGCCGTAGTACACGTGCCAGAGTCTCTGTGTTTCAGAGTGAAACATGTTTGGTTTCTCTATTCTCAGGCTGAGAAAAGTACTGGATCATCTGCACAGCCAGCACGGTGTCTTACAAAGTTGCTCATGATGTAGTCTGGGTAACATTGGAATGCTTATGTAGCCACCAGTTCACTCCCTGAACCCCTAAATGAGTCACCACATTACTTCTGAGAATAGCTTAGCACAGATGTATTACTTCAGCTGTGACTTGTTCTGTGACATTTATTTTTTAAATTTTTTTATCATAGTGTGTTGTAATTATCTTAAAAAAATATATATATTTTTTAAATCAACCTCCGTTGTCATATTTTAATGGTCTAACTCATATCAAGGAAAATACAACAAAATATCCTGACACTTTAGCCTGTGCAAATATTTTCATTGGCAGTTAGAATTCTATGCTTGAAGGGATTTATGAGCCGACTTTGGTAGAGGCAGACTATATGTCTTCATCTTTCCACTTGTCTAGGTAGGAAGGATTTGAATAGAATAGAATTGACACAATGAATCACACGCCACCTCCATAGCAGTTTAACTTGGAGTTAGTTTCCTACCGCCACCATGGGATGCATGATCAACTCCGACAGTGGGAGTGCTCTCGACGTCTCACAGAGTGAGCGTTTTGAAACGTAGTCTTCATGGCGCCGCTATATCTCTCTCTCCCTCGCCCACCACTTTTTTTTACCTCTCTGTCTGGCTATGGTCGTGTGGAATCCTCACACTAGTAGTGGAACCTCCGTGATCTCAGAAGCTCACTTTTGGTTTGTTTGTACGAGTGACTGATCGCAGCATGTATTACTACGCACTGCCTGAATACTGCTGCCCACTCGCTTTCTGTGCAGCAGTGAATGAAACTGATCACCACTCCCTTGACTGTCTTCACTTTTAGTTGGCAAGCCGCATAAGTGTAACTACTGTGGGCGGAGTTACAAACAGCGCACATCTCTGGAGGAGCACAAAGAGCGCTGCCATAGTTACCTGCAGAGTATCGGCTTGGATCCTTCCTCCAACACTGGGCCTTACACAGGTAAAACTTGTACTGAAATGTTATCAATAAACTGGTACACCAACCATACAGATCACTGGATCACAAAATCAGATTTCATAAACATTGATAAATGCAGGGTTTTCTCCATTACAATATTTTCCCCATATCAACTTTGAACTTATCAGAATGTGTTTACCACATACATATACCACAGTAATCGTTCTCCTCGAGCACCATTTGGAATGTATTTATAGCTGCTTACCTGTTTATTCAATGTGTTAATTACATTATTCATTCATTTAAATAGCTACCTAGTGAGACATGATTCCATTCATCCATCCATCCATCACAATATATTACGTAAACTTCTTAATAAATGATGAATGTTTAGCAAAAAAAGTTGATAAAACAAAGCTTAAAGAATCTTTTTGTTTGTCTGTTTATTGCTCTTAGACAGTGACTGTAGATTTAAAATGCCTCTGCCAACAGTTAAGCATCAGAAAATGATTTATCAAATTGAACTCTCTGAAATATATCGAGATGCAGAAACTTACTGTTTTCGGCAGGCGAGGAAGATTACAAGAAGTTCCTCTGACATTGGTCAGTTTAATCCCACCCAGCAGTCACAGCAGACAATCCATCAGTCCCTTCTCTTCCCGGTCAAAACTGTGCAATAAAAAAATAACACAGCAGGTAATCTCATTGAATGTTGCTTTTTAACAAAAGTGACTTCTTCAGCCTATTATTTCGAGGTCAAAAGGAAGCCGATGGCTTCTGTTTGAGCAGTTTAGGCTATGACCGTTTCAGGATCATCAGTCGTTTGACCTAAAAAGTTAAAACAATAAAAATATAACATAAGGCATTCCTTCAGGATTCAAAACTACATAGACCAGTCTTTAAATGGAAAGTAGGTCATCATTGTCTAACAAGAATTTTGAAGCTTTAATGTCTGTCACCCTAAAATATTGTTAATGCAAGTCAGTTTACAAACAGTGTTATATAAAGTCCCAATAAAAGGCTGCAATCTTTCTGAAAGCATTCTGAACATTAGCAACATTTTTGCTTATATAATGTTTTTGCTCATGTTTTCGTCTAACATCTAACATGTGTTTTTCTCTTGTGATTTTGACTTCTCAATCATACAAGGCGACAGAGTGAAAGAGCCAAGGCCCATGGCAGATGTGAACTCCATGCATACCTTCGATCGGCCTCCTGTAATTGAAAGGTTGCACAGCAATGTAGGGAAGAGGAAGAGCACCACGCCACAGAAATTTGTGGGTGAGGGGTTTTTGTTTGTTTATTTTATTGCAAATCAGCGACCATTTTGGAGTTCTCCAGAGGTAAAAACCAAAAATATGGACTGTTATCTAATATTTAAAATTATTCTTTCTTTCAATCTGAATTGAGTTCTTTTTTTTTTTTTTGTATTGACTATGGCTTCAGCTTCAGCTTCACCTCAGCCAAAAATCACGTTATGTAGCAATTATGTGGAATAGTGTTTAAAATCTGTTAAGGTAAAGTTATTGTTTCGTTTGTGCAACACACATCGTGTATGTCAAAATTAGTTGTTTTGAAGGAGCCCTATAGTGGATTCATCACGTTACCATCATACATCCAACTTTGCATTTTGCTCTGATTTTCATTCAAAGTTCAATATGTAGTCATACAGAATAACACCAAAGTTATAGGCCTACCTTACTTAAATGCTCAGATTAGAAGACAATATTAGAAATAGAAATCAAACAAGTCAGAGCAAGCGAATGACTGAGCGATGAGGAAATGTCTTCTTTTTTTTTTTTCCTCTCTTTGTGGTTAGGTACACCTGTAACTTTGCTATTGCACTTATCGAGAGAAAACAGCTCACCGCATCCCTGTTCTGGAGGGGTTAAACTGCGCAATAGTTGATGGATGGGGCTTTCCGCCTCATTAGACTTGAACATTGAGTGCAAAATGTGAAAAACAGGACGCAAGATATCAGCAGATTTGGTTTCTCTTGATTTGCTACTTTGAAAGAAATAATTTTTCTCTACTCATCCTATCACATCTGTGTGTTTTTTTTTCTCATAAATATTTTCTTTACATGAATTTGAAACTTCACTCCCTCTTCATAACTTGCATATAATTGTTGTTTTGCTTTTGTTTTTTTAGGTGAAAAGATGGTTCGTTACGGCTACCCTGATGTCGGCTACGAGATGGGCCTTAAGTATGAAAAGCAGGCAGAACTGATGCCTCCACACCTGATGGATAATGCCATCACATATCTAGGATCGGACACTTTACGTCCCATGCTCCACCATCCAGGCCCTCCTCTTGCTATGTCGGACGTGGTGCCCATGGTCAACCCCCTCTTCCACCACATGCTGCCGCTGGGCCATCGCTCTGAGCGTCCAGGTAACTGTGACTCGCTGCCAACACAGCCGCCACACCTACACGAGTTTCCGAGCCATCCCACTTCCAATGGCCCCAGTGCTTTACCCAGGCAGGGCAAACCGTCCCACCAGGGAAACGAGGAATCTCACAGCAACAGCGGCGTCGAGTCCGTCGACTCGGCTCGCAGCAGCCCTCAAGACCGGCAGGCTTACCACAGCAGCAGCGCCCCGCCTGGCCTCAGGTCTCGAGCCAGTCCCGTGGTGGTCTTCTCAGGTGAAAGAGTTCGAGATGCGTCTCCCAGGAGTACGGCAGGAGTGGGCAGCGGGATGATGCGAGTCGCCGCTGAAAGACCAGCGAGTCACGAAGGTGTGCGGGTGTTTGGACGAGAGGGTCACGAGTTGCGGGCCTTCCAGTGCGAGCACTGTCGAGTGCTCTTTCTGGACCATGTCATGTACACCATTCACATGGGTTGCCATGGATACAGAGATCCACTGGAGTGCAACATCTGCGGTCACCGGAGCAAAGACCGCTATGAATTCTCCTCTCACATCGTCCGCGGCGAGCATACCTTCCAATAATCAAGACGGGAAAGACAATAAAACGGCAACAGGAGCAATAGCCTGACATCCGTCCTTGTCCCCCTGTGAGACTGCAGAGTTGAACGACGCTGTAGAAAAGTGTAGCACAATCACAGACTCCTCTTTAAGCTACTTTTTTTGTGAATCTGAGCAGTTGAACAATCAGATGAAGGTACGGGCCAAAGACACATTTTCTACTTATTTAATTATTACACAAGAAGGAAGGTAAGTTTTTTTTTTCTTTCCGTCTTAAAATGATTCGTACAACAGAGCAGCTGTCACATTACTTTAAAGAGGGTTTTTTTGGTTTGTTTTTCTAAGACCTCTTAAGAAGATGTTTTTTTTTTTCTTGCCTTTTCTCTCGTTAAGCTTATTGTTTTTCACTCTTGAGATGAAACTGTTCTGAGATACTGTATAACAGGAAC
>OMNM01034285.1:0-16182 GCA_900302745.1 Parablennius parvicornis | reverse complement strand
ATATTATATTATATTATATTATATTATATTATATTATATTATATTATATTATATTATATTATATTATATCATATCATATCATATCATATCATATCATATCATATCATATCATATCATATCATATTATATTATATTATATTATATCCAGGGCATGCTATTTAAATCTTCATTTGCTGATTATGGATAGAAACTATGTAGCCAATAGTAAAGCCAAGCATTAGGATGTTCCATATTTGCAGCTCCAGAGTCAAATATAAGAAACCACCTGCCATGCTAAGGCAGCTTTAATCATAGTTTCAATGTCTTTAATGCTGATACATAAACCAAGCAGCCATTGAGATGCATTACTTCGGGTCAGCTCAAGCTGCAGGTAAGCGATGGAGGAGTGGATGGATATAGAGGTGGGAGCTATTTGCATGGTCGCTGTCCCTTGTGTCCTAAATGCGGCTGCAGGATGCCATTAAAGCCACTTTTAAAGCATCAGGGGATTCTATTTTTTTTTTTTTTACTTCAGGGAAAAGAAATCTGAATATTCTGATGAGGAGAGATCCCCGTAGAGGAATTCTAAACGACAGCAGTATCACATATTGACTTTGTTGTTTACCGTCTGCTGTTTTCATGCCTCTACCCAGCCAACCATCTGTCTGTACGGATACACGTACGTCTCACTCCCATTATCTCCTGGATGTCTTTAGGGAATTTCTTCACCGTTTGTTCTCGTTGACTCCCACTCAAAGACAAAGTGATTGGATTCTGATGGTCAAAAGTCGCTATGACCTCATATGTATGCCCTTTTTTTCTGCAAGTGATGGAATGACCGAATACTTTTTGTCATGCTTCGTAACACTCTTTACTGAACATATCACAAGATTGGACAGACGCACTGTGCATGTGTGGAAATCACAAAGGACAAAAGAAGATCTGTAACCCATGTTCTTTGAAAATAAAACAGGTAATATATATATCTGCCAATATTCAAATTTCAGAAGTTTTTTTTTTCTGTTGTTTTTCCAATTTTATAAAGATATTTACAAGTAATCATTTAGTCCCTCATCAAAGCATGAGCATATGCACATAATGAGAGTTCTGTGCAATTTCACAATCACATTGATTCATTCTATATATTGTGTCTGCTAAATAGTTACAGCTGCATATTGAACAAAATAGATTTTCCTCACATGATCGAGAGATACATTTTCAGGAGTTTTGATTATAGTATATGTATTCGATAAAAGATGCACAGACTATGCATTGATGATAGCACAAATTGTACCAGACACACTTGTGTTTTGCCATAGCAAGACGAGTCAAGAAAACAAAACACATCTCTCAGTGCAAAGTTAACCAAGAGCACCTGTCATTCGCATCCACAACTGCTTTCACACTCACACACAAGCCAATATTTCAATGTCATTCTTTCACAGTTTAAACTGTCCATTTTAACAAGAGTACAGAGTGTCACTCCATGATAAGAGCACATCTAAACACACACTTCAGCTAAACTACATGTTGCAGACAAGGACAGCTTAAGGTCCATTCGACAGGATTGTTTTGAAATGATCACTCAATGAACAGATCATTGCAAACAATGATTGTAATGATTTTTTTTTTTTTTTAAAGGAGGAGCTAATCAGACAATAAATATGCATGACATTAAATCTCCAATAAAAGGAAGACAAACAAATACATGGATTTGCAGCTTCCAGAAGTGATGAGGAAGATGAGAAGGTTAGGTAATGAAGAGGAGCATGAGTGGGAGAAAAACAAGATAACAAGACACTTGAAGTGTGGGTTCTTTCACAAACAAGGTGCTAAAATTTAACCCCCAAAAAAGGTGCACAAATTTGTGATTTTTCCAACCTGTCATAAAGAGTTGGCAGCAAATATTAGCTGTGTAAGCCAATTATCATTTTATTCAAGAACAAGGCTATTTACGTAACTGTCATGCAGCCGACTGCCACTAGCAGGCACTACGGAGAACTTGACTGCAGTTTTGAAACAGGACAGTGGGAATTTTGAGCACAATTTATCAGTGCTTTTATCAGGGGGAAAAAACAACAAGGTAACATGTAGGTTGCATCAGGAACAGAACTGGCAAACAATACTTGTAATTATACAATACACGATATACAATACAATTATAACAATGCATACCCACATCAAACTTCAGATTTTGGATATTACGCTGCACTAAAACTACTGTTAGTGGTGTTATCCACATTGAGGGCAATCTGACACTGTTTAATTAGAGTTCCTTGTGAGAAGATAGTGCAGCTCATCACAACAATGACAAGGTGAGATATTAATGTTTGAGAAAGTTAATTCAATATTTTCAGCTTGTATACACCACGCTCAGAGTGAATGCTTTCTTTTTCTTACTGGACAATTAGTTTTTATCAAGATCTTATTTCAGTGGGATAAAAACAAGCAAAAGTTGTGTGAGTGAGTATCCTACTGCCCCAGTGGTTTGCATATCTAAACCCGCTATAAAATCTGACTTCCCTCTTTTAGGAAGCAGGATGCTCTAATGAAGACCATTAAGTTTATTAATAAGTTTAGGAATTGGAGATTAATTCTATTCCATTATGCAAGGAGATTTTTCTGGTATTTCTACTTGATGTCTTTTGACTACCTACAGCTGTGCTTTCCTCTCTACACAATCAAAACTTGCTGTTTACTTTTTATAAAGTTGTTGGAGGACGACTCAGTGGAAGGCTCAAAACAGCTGAGGCAATAGTTATATGTCCCTCACTTTAGGTGCAGGAATTGACAAATTCAAAACTGAAGTGTTGTTTCAATTATGGTTGAAGGACAAAACATGAGTCCTTCCAAAACAGAGTTTGGTTCATCTGAACCATAGTCAGGTAATTTCCTGTTATGTACTGAGTAAATAAATGGTTACAATGTGAGTACACATGCACATACATACAGTATAATCCCAAAACAACTGCAACTGCTATTTACTGCATTTTCGTTTCCGAATAGTTTCACGTTTAAATGGCAACATTCGTAAAATGATGTCCGTTTACATGGCAACGGCAGAAACACCAAAAACGATGTGTGTAGAATGCCTGGCCATGAGATGGCGCTGTTGGCTGAAGCCGAAGTGTTTTCAGAAAGTCTTGTTTTCACCTGTCTACATGAAACCACGAAGTCTGAGTGTTTTCTAAAAGATGCACCTTGGGAACTCTTCTCAAAAAGTTGCATTTCAGTGACTCAGAGCACCGAAAACACCGTGAAAGCTTTGCTTTTTCACTTGAAATTGTTTCTGCATAAGCAAGTCCTGCCTCAACCAAAAATAAAGGTTAGATTTACTTATAGACTTTCTCTCCTCACTAAACTTATTAACATGATTAATACTTTTATTTTTGGCCCTACCTTATCTGTCCACTTTACTGCTGTACTATTACAAATTCCCCTATGAAAACAGGAAAGCAGGTTTATATGATAATGAACCAGGCTTTTATGCCATCATGTCTTGAGAAATGGATTCATACTGTATATGGGGCACATACAATTGTAATTAAAGTACTTTATCTAATCTCTGTTGGAAAAAAAAAATAAAATCTCCCCAATCATGCAAATATTTCCTTTAAAGTTTCCCAACCGGTGAAACCGGGTTAAAAATAAAGTTCTATACAATGTATGCAGCCACTAGAAATATCCAATTAAAAGTTACACAGGCAGTTATAACATGCTGAAGGCCTCCCACCCCCCGAAAAATGGCTTTACTTTTCACAATATTTCACTTGAATGATGAGCAGTATAAACAGAGTGACTGCAAATTCTACAACAGAGAGGCATCCATCACCAAAATACTAAATGTGACAACCCACTCCCATTTCTCAGCCACAAAGTTATTCAGGGTGAAGGAACAAAGAGAGACAAAGGGGGGGAAAGTATTTCAGGAGGAAGGATGAGAAATAGGAAGACGGAGGAAAGGAGTATTTCTCGTTTCCTCCAAGAATGTTTGGGACCCTCTAACTCGTTCTTTCGGGAAGTGAAATCAAATCGGAAATCATTCAGTTGTCCAATAATGTGTTTTGCTCTTATCTGGTGTCAGTGCAGAGAAATATCACAAGACAAAGAGAGACAGGTTTGTTGTATGAAAGCACATACAAGCGTACACACTCGTTTGTTCCCATTCCGCCCTACATAGAGCGTCTTACTGCGCAAATCAAACGTACGTTGAGTGAGTTATTTTTATTTGAACTATGATGAAAGTAGAGGACACACACCTTCCTCCTTACCGGAGACAGTCTACTTAAACATCCAGATGATGTGACGACCAGGGTTCCCTGCTATGAAAATTAATTACTCTGTCAAATATATTAACCCCTGCATTAACCTTTAAGCCAATTATACATATATCCAGGTTGTGGGGAAAAAAAATAAATAAATCTAATTTCAGTACAGCATGAACGACTACATTTGTTAACTCATCCTACACAGTCAGCACCATGCACCCTAAAAAGCAAACATGGAAATGTTTAAAACAAAAGCTAAGAGAACAGTGAGCCAAATCAGTGGTAGACGTAGCTGTAAATTCAAAGTTTCAGAGAGCTGCATTTACCATTTTGCATCAGTCCTTCACATGTTTTATGTTTTATTCTGTACAAATTAACTGCAGCACATTATACTGCATAAAAAATGTTGTCGCCTTTTGCCGAACAATACATCTCCTTTTAATGTTGTCTAATGTTTATTGCTGTTTTTTTTATTGCTGTGTATGAAATGCGGCATTACTTCTGTACAGCTGCACTTGCCGAGAAAGCAATATATTTATATTGTATAGTAATAATTTTGTTGCGTAACGGCTCTCTACTTGGCTCTTCAGGTTTAATTTATTGTGATTAAGTTTGAAAGAAAATCATGACGAAAAAAGGGATTATGAAATTATTAATTGTATAGAAAAAAATAAGTGAAATTAGGAATCAATACACATTTATAGAGAACAATGTAATGTAAATGGCATCAAGGTGAATCAAATTATAAAACAGGCTGAAGTTTGAAACTGTAACGCCAGTATACACACATCGACCTCTAAATATTCGCCATTGTATATTCTTATTTTCTTCATTCATGCATTGTTGTGTTTAGGTTGTATAAAAACAACAAAGAGATTTGATGAAATTTCAGCATTGTTTCAAAGATTCTGTCTTTTTGAAACAAAATGACTAAAATTGTTTTTTAAACCATTTATATTTGATATATGATCAAAAACAGAAATCAACATCGATGCCCATCTTCCAAAAGAATATATGATCTAATTCATTTCACTTCCCATTATCTTTTGACAACTGGAAGCAATTGCTATTCCAAAATTACTCCATTGGGAATATTCATCCTTGAAATGTGCTGATCTACGTGCGTGCGTGCGCCTGTTTTTCCGTCCTTCTCGCAGTTTGAAAGTCAAACACCGCCTGCCCTCCCCTCCCTCAGTGTTTGTGCTGTCTGTCTTCCCACCACCTGCTGGCCCGACTGTGTCTCACTCAGACTGTCAGTCTGCCTTTGTATATTGGTCACTGTCGCTCCAGTTTTGATAACAAATACATGTCCAATGTGTGTGTTTGTGTGTATGTGTGCGTGTGTGTGCACAGTTTGCACAGTCTGAGCGAGTGGGAGCGGTGTTTGTGGCGACGGTGAACTCGTCCAATAGTGTCTGCAAACACAATCACTCATGGGAGATTTTCTGAAAGCTCAATGTCAACGTTCCTTCCTCTTGTGCCACCTATCAACATTTAATTTAATACTGTGAGACAGCACTGTAATCTCTCTGAAAGGAAAAAAAAAAGACTAATGTGATATGTATATTATAATAATAAAATTATATTAAAAGCAAACACAGCTATTAAAGCAGCCGCCAGTCATTGTTTTCAGTCACAACGTCATTCACAGACATCTGAAATAGAAAATTTTGATTAAAAAGAATGTTTTTCATTAATTCAATGGTAAATATAATGCAGATTAAAACGCTGACTTTCATTTTTTAAGTTTGCCTCAGTCTTAGCCCAACTGTCTGCAATAGATCACCCTTCCAAATAAGCTCATAAACCAATTCTTCAAATCACTACAGAGTTAAGCTCCACATAATTCCTTTTTAATTAACTTTAAAAAATCAACACAAGACAATTGAAGGACCTGATATTAATGTTTGGGAAGTTAAGAGAAAGTCACACTGGCATACAGTTCGTCCGGTCAGACTTATAAAAAGTTTTGCTGCAACTATTCATACAAAAACTTCTACCAATCAATAATCAGCAAGTCATTCAGTGGCTGTTTGACACTCTTATGACTGGATTTACATTAATTCTATAGCAGTAGAATTGTCCAAAAATGAGTAAATGCTTTACCAATATCTTCACAATTATTGTGTGTTTCTGACAGAACTGAGACACTAAACATTACAAGTATGTGACACAGTGGAGAGGGAACCTCAATGACACATGGATTTGAATGAGACACTGTCTTTTTTCCCCACCATACATCAGCAAACATGATTTTTAATTAATATCCCTCTCCTGTATATTGAAACCCCATTTAACAATTCCTTGATTCATCAGTGGATATGTCAACTAATTGTTTCAATACTTGATGATCAATCTAATATCGAAGTAGAAATCGTCTGCAGCCAAACAGTGTGGCGAGTGATCATTTGAGCAGCAGCAGATTGAATCGACTACATACTTTGTACCACTTTCTGCTAGTGACTCGGGCAGAAGAGAGGAGAATATTTATGAGATTACAAGCGATTTATCAGTAAGCTGTCATCCCATTTCACCCTGAGCCTTAGAGGAGACTGGCTCCATTACCGTTGACCAGATACTCTGAGACAAATAAACAGACTGATATTGTTCGGTTAAATGACTATGATCAAGGTAATCACAGCTGCTTCCTCTTAATGCGCCACAACAGCTTCCAAGTCCAAATAGCCCATTAACTTTTCCAAATGAAATGTTGCCATTATCAGTGAAAGGAATGACGCCCCTACTCCCTCTCCCCTTTTAAAGCATGTTTATAGAAATAATGGTACCGATGTGACAATGTTTTTTTAATTCAGCATCTGCTCAAATTATGTCTTGAAAGGTATTTTCAGTTTTTGCGGGGCCGGATTTAATCTCTCGCACAAACTGTTTTGCGTCGGTGAAAATGCGACTCGGTGTTTGAAGCCTAAACAAGGGTAAAGCACGATGAATAGCTAATCAGTTTTTAGACACTTAAGGCAAATGTGCTTCATCTATTAAAAACTGCGATAAGCTGAGACCTTTTCATGGTCTTCGCTTGAAGAGAAGGGTATATGGCTGACTTCCAACCGTCTGACGAGCTGAAGCAGAAGTGTGCACAGGGTCTGAAACGAGTCTAATTTAGTCGTATAATTATACGTCAGCTTGTAGCCCCGGCTTCACGCAGTTCCTGTTTTGAGGCCATGGAGTCTTCATACACATTTATTTTTTTAATTATACAAAAATAGATTTTGCCTTCAAATCGAGCAAGACAACAGACCTTTTTGAGATTAAATGTTTTGATATTTCACTGTAGTGAACTTACCACATTCTTTCTACGGCCATATTGTACAATTTAATTAAACAGAATTTCATTGACAGCCATAGCCATTGAGTCAACCTTGTATTTACTCTCACCTCTCTGTCTAATATTTCTAATATTTCTATTAAATTACTGCTTTCCAGACAAGAATTTAACATTGCAGATAACATCATTAGGCCTCCTCAATTTAATGCACTGTTATTATGAATTCAGACTTTTACTTTAATACTAATCCTCATCTCTGTCAAAACAATATATTTCCAAAGCTCTGGCACAAAAATATAAACACAAGGATTTTCGGCTTTTCACTGGCAACACTCGTTGCCGGCAGTTGTCAGTAATTAGTCTATTAAACACGGCATTTTTGTCAGTTTCCTGGCAATTAAATGCTGCTTTTGCTGCCATAATATATAAACACAACACATGCCTTTGAAAATGTGTTCGTATCCTGTCATGTACAGTAAATATTTTCTGAGAAATAAGCTTTTGAACAATAAATTCAACAGCTTCAATTTCTGGGTGCACAACTTCCTTTTTTCGACTTGAAAATGAATACTGATCCATCTCAACAACATTGACAATTCTACAAAACTCTGTGACACACGCAGAAAAAGCCCTGTTTCCTGAAATGAAGAGACATTAAAAACTGTAGGAAACTCTCTCTGTGAAAACCAAGACGCTATAAATAAGATCATAGACAACCTAGTTACAGAAATAAATAAAAGTTTTTCTCAAGTTGCAAATAATGTAAACTAGGTCATTTGATTCATTTCAGGGGAAATATTAAGGGTATAAAGAAGTAAACCTAGCGGGGGGGGGTTTCCTTTGTGGAAATGTGTGATGTTAAAACATTTTGAATTATCTGAAGTGATGATAAAAGCTTCACTACATCTCCTGATGGTTGACTCTGCAGGCAAAAATACCTGTTCTAAGAAACAAGGAACATTTATAATGTCAATCATGTTCAGTGTGTTGCCTATATTGAATCTTCACTGAAGATAAATTAATGTCACGGCACATTCATTACAGAGAACTTTCTTCAGAAGCCCCCATACTTTTTCTAATTTTCTCTTCCAAATTTATCTTGGCTCACTGTAAAAAAGCAAAGCAAAAACTACCAAAAGTCAGTCCAAGATATCTCCTCTGCCATGCAAATCCTACTTTACCTGTTCCTTTTAAATATGTTATGTTGGGCTGTAGATGTCATTCATGATATACCTATAACTATTTTAATTGCTCCCTCGGGTATGGTCCTATGTCTCATCAGCAGACAAAATGTTGTTGTTTTTTACATTCATGTGTAGATCAATTCATTTTGTAGATGCCCCATTTTTTTAGTTGTGGGACAAGCAACACATACACACATACACACACACACACACAGATTACAGTTGGGTTAACAAAGAATGCTACTTCATTATGTAGGAACACCTTTTTCTTCATTTAAGGTTTGCATGACTTACAAACCACATTAAACTAGAAACAGTAATACTAGTATTTCCCAGTGTGCCTTCTTCCTTGTAATTTTTTGAGGGAAAAAAAAAAAAAACATGGTCAATACTTGATAAGAGGTAGAACTGTTATTATTAAATGAATCATGCTGTTTGGAACTAAATGGCTAAAGTAAAATTAATAAAAGTAACAGGATTAAATTTGAAAAATAAAATTAATAAAAGGTATTTGACTTTGATTTAAAACCAAGATTGTATCAGGTAAGACAGCTGTAGGCAATACAAAGTGTCAGTTCTCCTTCTGTGTCTTTGTAAAGTGAGCGTCTCCTCTATGTTTGTGCCTTCCTGTTTTATTCTGATACCTGTCTCATCTCTGTTGATGTGCACTTGTCCTTCCTATCGGTTGTCCCTCTGATTGTCTCAAAGCATTTCACCTGTGTTTTCCCCTTGCCTAGTCTATATAAACCATTATTCTCTCATGTGTCCGTTGCCAGATCGTTATTGTATCTTTGCGTTGCGACGTCCCGCTAACTTCCTTGAGTTCCCAAGTGTTTTCTTGTGTTTTGGATTTTTGTGTTTCTGGACTTAGTTTTGAATTACCCTCTAGATATGTTTGCCCTTGTATCTTCAATAAACTCTTTGAACTATATTTCTCATATGACTCTGCTTTTGGGTTGAACTGTGACACATAGTGACTCTGTCAACAGCTTGAGCACTAGGTATCTGACATTCGACATTGAATATAATGATGCATTATAAAGCTATTGTTTCTGTATCCCAAGGTCACAGTTTCAAAAGTCCAAATTAAAAGAAGTCTAAATCAGCACAAATCTGGATACATTTGCATTCACAGTATTTTTAGTTGTGGATCATATCATAAAGAGAAGCAAACGGTAAACAAATTTCGCTAAACAGCTGTCCAAGCACACTGTGTCCGGATAACAAAAAAAAAAAAAAAATCTAAAAGGCGTTCTGCTCTGTTTGCCTCCAAGATTGTGCTGACAGAGCAACACTGCAGACGGGTAATCATATTCCAGAACACCTAAGGGCACACAGCACCACACTAACACACCAATACTTTTTAGTAATGAAGACTGTCGAGTAAGTGATTATAGTACATGATGACTGCTACAGTGGCTTCTCATTTTAGAAGGAGCTAACACAGTTAATGTCAACAATGTTTGTTTTTTTTGTGCTTTTTTTCATATTTCTGGTGCTAAATATGTCTTTTAAAAAATATTCAACATTATATTAGGGACAATACTGTAGCACTCAAGAACTGTTCCACCAGTTTTACACTGCAACATCTGCTCACTGTAGCTGAGGGGCTACAGGAAAATGTACATTGACCACACAAATGTAAGGAGTTTAATGAAAGGCAACATCATCTAGCGTGTTTTGAGCTCAACTCATCAAGAGAGTAAGAGGCAGCATATCTCAGCCTCTGGCATTTTGACTGAAAGCATATCTTTTGATTATTAAAGCATATCTCTTGTGATACTATTAACCATATGGAAATGTAGCATTTAATCATTTTAGAACATGGCTGATGTCGATTTTTCTTCTTCTAAATTGAATGCATATTGCAAAACCTTCAAACTCTCCAACCACGATGTGTTGTCACCTCACGGGAACTTTCTAGAGATGAACAAACTTTGAGAGGCTGAGTTACCTGAGTTCAAGAAGAAATGGATTCATAAAATAAATTAAGGTGTATAATGTATCCACCCTGTCGAGCCATTATCAATCCATCTATCCATCCATCCATCCATCCATCCATGCAGCCAATCCCAGCTGACGATGGGTGAAATACCCAGTCCATCACATTCCAACATCTGGGCAATTTAAAGTCACTAATTCCCTTAAAACTATTTGTTTCATTCGCAGTGTGTGAGGAATCCAGAGTTCCTGGTGAAAACTAACACCTGCACATAAAAACAGGCAAACTCCACTCAGAAAGGCCATCCCAAGCCTGATCCAGACTTAAGTAAAATACGAAATACCACTACGATAGCATGATTTTATTAAAATGGTTTATTTTACTGTGACGTGTGTTTAAAACATGCGGAGGTCAGCGACACTAAATGCTGGAAACCTCTCCCACTCAACAGTTGTGATGTAGGCTACATGATAAAGAGATGCTGTAATTACCTGAAAATTATGCACACAGGACCTTTTATATTCTGACGTAATTTACACATTTGGTTTTATGAAAATGAACTGAACAAATCAGTGAATGATGATGCACTTGGCATTTACAAGTAGCTTTCAAAAACGTGATGCAGGTGTAGATTGCTATGTGTGTGCAGTAATAGAGCTGGGACACAAGTGGAGTGAAAATGAAATATAAAAGAATGCATGAAAATAACTAATATTGAAATTCTGCATTCTTAAACAGAAAAGAAAAACAGAACATGCAGAACATTGATGTTCATTTGCAAAGGGATGAGCTAACTTCGTTTCAATGGTGCCAATTTAGATTGAACTAAAAGTGTATAGTCCGACTGAATGGGGCCATTTCCAGCTGCTTCATATAAATCCAGTGGGAAATTGTGAATTTACTTCAGTGAGACATTAGAGTGACTGACTCAAAACAAACACTGGAATTGCAGATTCTAATTGTTATGTTGAGAGCATTGGCAACAAGAAGTACACTACATGTAACTGTCCTTATCCTTTAACTTTCTAGTCGGCACTATTAAGGTCATCATTACTTTGGCTCAGTGTACACTGCTCCTGAGCAGTTATTCTTGGAAAAGCGAAATGCAAGACTTACAACTACTAAAGCAGCAAATGCAAATGGCTTTTATGGTGAGGGCATAGCTCGGGCGGAGATCACAGTGCATATCTTGGTAGTAGACAGTTAGAAGGAGCACTGCTTCCATTAAAGTGGTTTAGAGTCTTGTGGCTGTTATACATTAAATAAGTAAACAACTGGCAAGACAATCAAAAGAATTAAACCATGGCAGACGGGTGATAAAAAGATAGATATTTACATATTTCTGAGGCAAGCAAGACTATAACCTATGCAATATTCATGGAGTGACAGCAGTATGAGAGAATGACACTGGTTTTAGCTGCAGCCTTGGCAGACACACCACAGAGGCGATCATTAATCATTTAGACTCCCCCCCCCACCACCACTGTGAGTTGTGGAGACTTAGTCTACTGGAAATGTACATAACATTAGGCTGTGCTTGTGAATGTGTGAAAGTGTGTTTATGGCTGTGCTTGGCTCATCAAAAAAACACCCACCCACGACTATGTGATGGGCACAAGCGGGTAAAACCCTGCTCATCAAAGTTACAAGCACTAGATTTGGGGTTGAAACAGAAAAACCGCTGCGATTTGGACAAGTCGGCACAACGGTGAAAGGTGGTGAGAGGTGTAAATGCCAAGATGCCAAAGATGCCAAAGATTAAGTCAAACTTAGAACACTGTAAAGACGGAGGTTTACAGAATAAAGACTGAGAAGGGGAAAAGGTAGGTAGGAGCCAAACACATGCAGACAAAGCCTGACATTTGACATTTAGCAAATCTTTAATCAGCCCCTGAAGCTTCGCAGTACACAACAGGCAGGAGTGGTGAGCCAAATCCAAAGACATTAACACTCAGTAGGTAGATTACAGCATCCATTTGTAACTCTGAGAGCAATGCAACGATGTGTCCCCACAGAACAATTATCACAATCTACACACTGGACATTTTCAAGAGCAAAACAGAAATCAGGAAAATACTAAACAGAAAGGGGAAAAAAGAAAGAAAAACTAAACTAAAGAACAGGCTTCCAGAGGGCACAGTGGAGACACAGGCTGATACGGACGAGCAGTTTCTGGCTGGCAAAGACAGATGCTCAGGAATAGCGGCAGCCTCCACCTCGGATGTGCCCGGCCCTGCCTGCTGTGACATTACCTGCCTACCACCACATAATCATGATGAATCGCTTTGGGGCTCGCTACCGACCACAGTCTGCTCACACCGCCAAACAATGAGTGGCAATGGCAAACATCACCACACCAGGCACCCTCTCCCCCTTTATCTTCCTGCTTTCTCTGTCATGATTTCTCTCATTTTCCTCCCATTCATTTTCCTTATCTCTGCCTTTTCTCTCATCTCTCGCTCTGAACCTCTCGCTTCACTTCTGCTTTTGCCACCTGCATTCTTCACCATTTCTCCTTCTCTCTCTTCTTTGTTGCCTTCTCTTCTATATGTTCAGATGCAACCTTTTCCACCACTTATGCATCCAAACAATGAACTGTTTTATTGATTATGTTTGGTAATATAGGAGGTTTCTTTTTTTATCTGGCGACATCTCAATTTTAAAGGATCAAAAATGTCAGTCAATCCATAACAAAGAATGTCAGGCCATAATTGTTTCACTTTGAAAATCTAGAAATAATAAACAATTCAACAATTACCTCTGCAGAAGTTGGAAGCACTGTTAGTCCAAGAGAGGCAGGACTTATTTAAGTAAAATATCATATTGTCACGAATATTTCTGAGTAGCATCTCTGACCATTAAACTGTGGGTGTTGAGGTTGTTTCGGGGATAGAAATTGACATATATTCAAAGAATTAGACTTCCACTTTGTCATAAGTTAGAAGACCATGGAGGCGATTTTCAGAGTTTAACACTAAGCCATGCCATATTACTCTCAGCGGATTGTTTTAATCTACCACAGGGATCAGGGTGGCAGAGAAAACATTGTTTATCATCACTTTTCTACTGAAATCAATAGCTGACTACAGGGACGAATTACATATTCTGCAATAACAAAGAGGACAGCATCACTGCCTGACTTTTTACCATCGCAGCATGGCTACAAAATTGCCCCAATTTCTCAAAGACACGAGAAAAAATCCTAAAAGAACAAATTCTTTCCAAACGAGAATAGTAGTCAGCAGAGTCTCGGTAGGAGCTGGTATACTTTAAGAAGGTGAATCTCTGTCATGCTTTCCCAAACAATTACCAGCTTTCTCCACTCACTTTGCTCCTTCAGGCTCCTGTCTAAATAAAGAAATGATGCTGGAGAGGCAAACAGCACCTTGAGAGGTAAACAGGGCAGCCCTTTAATATTGTATGACAACTCAGTCTTGTTGCTACCAATGCGACCGATCCTACAGTATCACCTTTGCAAGATGGCTGAAAATTCGGAAAAGACACAGAGGTCAGGGGGTTAACAAGACAAGTAAGCCGGCCTTCTTCTCCTTGATTTGTCTCATTCCAAAGCATCTGTCTGAGTCTTTGCGGAGCTGCCATCTTGGACCACTCCACTCCCAGCTGATCCCTATTACTGAGGAAAGGGGGCTGTCCTATTACGCTTTGTATGTGTGTGTGTGTGTGTGTGTGTGTGTGTGTGTGTGTGTGTGTGTGTGTGTGTGTGTGTGTGTGTATGTGTGTATGTGTGTGTGTGTGAGAGCAAGAGGCAAACTGCACAGCCCTTTCATTGTAAGTGCTGTATAAATGCAGTCCATTTGAGGTCCATTCAACGGAAGCAGCACGTTAGCATGCTGGTCTTTCCGCTCAGCCCTCCTGCACCTAAGTGCAGCCTCAGTGAGTTGATGGATGGCAGTAAACTCTCAGCTGCATCAGAAATCACTCCCTATTTACTGCAGTGCACCACATGTACTGCTACTTCGTTTGAATGTCCACATTGGCAGCGTGTAAATGCATTTGGAAGAGTGTCCTTGAGAACTCCACAATGGACAGAAAAGAGAGTGAAGTGCTACTGAAATGGCAGGATCCACATTGTAGCAGCAGTCTGCTGAGGTCAAATCTTATAATTCTTGTCATTCTCATCATCATTGTTGTTCACATTTTACCGAAATAGTAATTTTCAGTTAATGTCCTACTGGTTTGTATCAGCTAGTAGCTAGTAGCATCATCATACCAGTAGAGTATGATGAAATGCCGTAAACTGTAAAACAGATTCAGCTGCAGAAAAGAGGAAAATTGACTGACTGATGGTGTGGAGGGGAGCGCTGCACTGATGGTGATACTAGTTTCTATCACTGGGACCAATAATACACAGAGAGTACTTACACCAGGAAAAGATCCCCGATACAACCCAGCATGTTGTGCGATGTATACATTGCATACATTGACGACGTTGCCTGCAGATAAATAAGAGAGGACGAATAATGTCCGCAGTTTATAGATTCTATAACATTAATGACAAACGACAAAAGTCAGACAAACTGTAAATGATGTTCTGACTAAATATGAACAGGAGGAGAAAGATAGCTGGTACAACACCAACAACTTCATCACCAGCAACTTCATCACCAGCAACTTCATCACCAGAGACATTTCGACCAACAGAGTTAAAACGATGTTGCTCAGTAGTCTAACTGCTCAGCACAGAAGTCCGAGTCGTGCTACATGCTACATGCTACATGCTAGATAGTTTCAGGCTCACACACCAGAGATGCTACATGCTAGACATTATTAAAGTCTGACTGATAGGCTCACTAACAGCTCGGTCTTCAGTCTACAGTAGCATAGTGCACTGTGTAGGTTGACGCTACACTCTGTGCTATGCTATGCAGACTGTGAGGCTGGTGGATTAGTAAGCAGGTGGTTCGCAGCTTTATGGTTTTAAATAAGTCTGTATTGTTTAAAATATCATTATTTTGATAAGATTGCTGAGTGGTGTCACTACTGCACTTAACTCACATCATAGTGTGACTGTAATGCTTCAGAGCAGTTAATAGTCATGTTGGAGTAGTAAAAGTATTTTTTACATCCGTTCTGGCGCCATGTTTAGCTCATGGAAGAAGCCCCACCTCTCCAGCCATCACTGATCATCCCAGGAACATGTGGAAATCTGCTGCTGTCAGGAAACAATGGCTCTAATAGTTTTGACCTCCTTACTACTGATTGCTTGTAATTTACAGAGTGAAGACGCCCATTAAAATTTCTCCTGGATCAAAGTGTTGGCTAATGGAACCATCACTATAAAAGGCACATTTGCAGTACGTTGGCATTCAGGTGCTGAAGCGTCAACACTGAGTGTTTTTCTCTTGTGTTTTTTACGAATCATCTGCTGGTCTTGCTTCGTTCATCCATTGAACTCCTCGTTTTCCTTCTCCTCCTCTGTTCTCTCTTTTCTGACAGAATCAAATCGATGACAGATGTGGCTGAAAAGCTACTTTAGGAACATTATGTTGCCAAAATGTTCCCTTT
>OMNM01034284.1:23740-39580 GCA_900302745.1 Parablennius parvicornis | reverse complement strand
ATCTATCATCCATCCATCATCCCTCCATCATCCCTCCATCATCCATCCATCATCCATCCATCAAAGGACAAACTCTCTGAGACACACATATTAATACAAATATCAATCAATAATTATATCAATGATTCTGACAGTGAGAACAAATGAACTCAGATTCAAACATTAACTTCTGCTTATCTGATAGCAGGAAGGTTGTGAAGATATTTACACCGTCCAATAACAGTCAGCTAGTTATAGTGTGTGTGTGTATGTGTGTGTGTGTGTGTGTGTGTGTGTGTGTGTGTGTGTGTGTTCCTGCGTGTGTGCGAGCGTGAGAACACGGGTGACATTCAGCTGCTCTGCACTTCTCTCCAATGAAATGGCACAAGATTACGAAAGAAAGTGGTCTGTCTGACAAGGTTGACAGCTTACATTCTCCTGCTCAGATGTGCCTCCCATTTCCCAATCATACCACAATATATGCAGCAGCTGCAGTGGTAAAGCAATGTTTTATATGCACTACCTGTGCACTGTTGCAGCGATTCACATTCGGAGAGGTGTCAGGTAGACTGTGCCCAGAAGGGATGCTTCCTCATTTTGGGCAAATTCAATTAGATCAACACATACTGTATTCTCTTTGGGATGATGGGCTGGATTGCAGTGGGTATTCTTGGTGAGATAAAGGCTCGCTTCTTTTACATGGTTTGAGTTTCTGATCATAACAGTTCCTCCTGTGAGGAATAGATAAGTTCCTGTTGCAAGACCAATATTAGGTGTTCCTTTGCATTAAAAATCATCGCACACAGTCTGAAATACAGGAGGAACAAGCTCTGCGGTATTCAAATAAAAAAAGGATACGGGCTTGATTTGAGCTCAACAGTCACATCAAGAACATTGCGTACCTCATTTTCAGGAGCGAGATGGCAATTACTACAATGGTGTAAGAGAGATATTACTTTTCTGATTTTAAAGCTGATAATGATGTCAAATGTCAAACATATGGCCCATGTGCAAGAACTGTTCTTCTCTGGTTGTGGAATGAAATGACATGCTGTAAAATCTACTGAAATAAAATAAAATAAATAACGAGTGTGCTCAATTTCAGTCCGAGTTGGATGATGTAATATATAAGTGATGAGCAGATGGTTATGCAGTGGTGAAAGCAAGCTACCTTAGGCCTTCTTCACATTCCCCTCTTGGATCTGGACCAGAGTTCTCTTCATGGAAAAAACGTTTTGTTTGGGTGACGTGAGCACGCCCAAGAACTCTGCACCGGATCTAAGAAATGAGCTCTGGTCCCCTTAAAAAGCTCAGTCTGGCTTTGCATGCAAACGATCTTTCTGGTGGGCGGGGTGAGAGGATGTGCAATGCTATCTGGGTAGTAAACAAACAAAAGCTAGCTGAGTGAACTGGAGTAGTGAGGTAGAAGTAGAGAAGAAAGCGCTCATTGATATCTGGTCTGATCAATTGTTTGTTTGTGGCTACCCATTAGCCACAAGCTAATTAGCCTAGCCACTATGGGCTAGAGCCAGGGGAATTTTGGTCAGGATCAATCAATAGACAGGTGCTGTAATTGTTGTGACATTCTCCAGGTGGTTTGATACAGTATCGAAAGTATCAAAAGTGAATGTGAACACAACACAAATCAAATGAAGGTGTAAAAACCCCAACAAGAAAATTTTTGCTCCAGCAATTAAAAACAGACTGAGCAACACGTAGCCCCTGAACTAAAATGATTCATACGCCCTTTCTATACATCAAACTATGATGTGTTTTCTTTCCAGAAACTATTTACATCAGCTGTGGCATGCATGTACAATAACTGTATTTTCGAATAGTTGCATTTCCCCTGGTTTACACAGAGACAGAGTCAGAGCATTTTCACAAAGTTCCACAACGGCAGCCATTTACAATAAGTTGGATATTCAGTGGCTCTGAGCACTGTTTTCATGTAAATAGACACTGAAAATGTGACAAAATGTTGGCGTTTTCATTTGAAAACATTGACACGTAAACTGGGCCTGAAACACCTCTAAAGATCTAAAGAAACTGACTGCATGGATTAGGACACCTCAGGTGAATGCTCGTTGAGATTATGTGTAAAGTTTATATGTTCCCAGTGTCAACATTAGTTTTCGACGTGTACTTAAGCTTCCTCCCACTATCTGATAACAGGCAATTTACATAAATTGCTAATATGTCTGTATATGTGCATGACTGACTGTCTCTTTGTGTGTGAGTGCGGACTTGTCACCTGTCCAGGGTGTACTTTGCTTTTGCTTGCGATCAGCTTGGCAAAGCTCCAGCAGGTGGTAAAGATTGATAGATGAATGGATGACAGGACGTATTTAACTAAGAGGAACCGAATGCGTTAGCTTGATGTATTATCTAAATGTTTAATATCAACACTGCAGGAAAAAGAGGAGCATAATTTGTCACCTGTTCTGACATACTTTTGAAATGTGACTCACTATCATGCAAAAAGGCACGTCTTATCAGAGATTTGCTTTGTCCTTATATTCTATGATATAATCCATCAAACACTAATGATACAGAGTGAAAAATACATATTGATATTTTGATTTTATGCAGTTATTTCCTTTACATCTCACCCAAAAACAAAGCAAGGTTGTGTATTCAACATGTGTAGACTGTGTCACATTAGAGACAATGAAAAGTACCTGGAGGGATTAACTAAAGTTTCAAAATGAAAAGAAAAATTCTCCTTTTAGATCTTTGGATTATTTTCCCAGCATGTAGGTAAGTTGCAAATGCAATAAATTACAGTTGAATTGCTTTAAGTTAAAGATAAATGTAAATTAACGGATTTAAGTAAGACAAATTACAAATGAAAAGCTTATGCAATTTTCACATTAAGAAAAAATAATCATTTTCAAAATCAAAAGATTTACAATTCCTTTGGTGTATCCTTTAACAATGAGTTTTTTTCTCTGAGGAGAAACTTTGGGTTTGCAGACTGTCTCTGCGTGTTTGGTGGAATGGTCCCGTTTCAGCTTGTAATTTCAAGCTTTAATTTACTAATTTTCCCACCTCAAGAGTTGCATTCAGCTTAAATTTTGTTCATGATTCACGGAAACCATAATCCAGGCTTTTTCTTTTTTGATGGATTTATCTGTCTCTTAAGGCTGACACGCCGCCAACTTTTCCTTGATCTTCCACCATTGGATCATATGCGCTGCATTCAGAATCTGCTGTTTCTGTGTGTTATGGACTGGCTCCGCCCACACATGAGCATCTAGGGAAGAGGAGGAAATACTTCCTCTCGTGGTGTCATGTGCCAGAGCAGAGCTGCCTATTTATGGGAGGGGCAAAGGGAGGGCCTACCTTGAGTGAGATTGCCTAAACCCCTGATGACACCATATAGGATTTGGTAGCTGATTGGCTCATTAGAGCAACACACTTTTTTAGAAATGAAGCAAGCCAGGGAGAGAGAGAGGACATGCATTGGTCTCTTCTTGGGCGTCATTCTCAGATATAAGGGACACAAATTACTGCTGGAAAACCATTAGAAAATTAATATTGCCTAATATGACCGTTTTAAAATGAAGAGGCTTTTAGAATCCACCATGAATCTTTGGTTAGGAATCACTGGCCTAATCCATGAAATTTGTAAATACTCTTTTTTGACATCATCTAATTTATTACAATTCATCAACCAGTCTTAGTACAAATTTGTAAAAGTCAATCCCGTTTAGGAGATCCTCTGGGCCTCTTCACACCTGGCATCAATGTATGTTTCGGGCACCACGTGTGATCTGATCACATGGGACGAGCCCAAAAGACAAGTGTGAACTTTCACTGAAACATTTTCCCAAGATGGTCAGGGAAGCATCTGATCACAGTCAGCAGGCCTTGTAGTGTGGACCGTCATGATTCGCAAATGGTCTCCAGGGCTCTGTGTGAGTAGGAAAATACATAAACGTCATCAGTGTGCATTTTCATGTAAGAGAATGCATCAGTCTGAGTTCCAGTCTTTTCAACTTTCCAAAGAAAGAACTTTGACGTCCATGCCTGGAGATCTGCAGCCTTATAGTGGCCTGGGCAGAGGATACCGTCCTAGTCTTTGGGGACAGACAGAGGCCCTTTGAACTTTTAGCGACGTGAAGGTAGTTATACAACCCAAACTCAAGTGGTTGGCCCAAAACACATGATACTTAAGTGTTAGTGCTCTGCGTCAGGGCTCGCCATATGGGATTGTCTCACCCCAAATGCATGTTAATGCCAGGTGTAAACGATCCCACTGTGTCCATTACCTAAAAAAAAAGTATGATCTTAAGATAAATCTGTTTTATCGCTCCCACTTGTAGATTTAATTTGGATAAGAATGACGTGTGAATAGCAGTGTGAGGATTAACGTTACCGTGGAGCAGGTGCAGTGACTGATACCTTGTTAGACAAGATCCAGTTCAGTTTGCAAGAGTTCAGAAAGCCAGAAAGCTCACACGAGGACAAGGCAGATGAGATTCGCAGAGAGAGAATACTAATGAATACTATAAAAAAGCAACCAAACCGAAAAATAAAACACCATTTGTGATATTCGGATCCTGTCGGGCACAAATAGTGAAAGCTGATTACACGTTTCAGCGTTGAACTGCAAATATTCGCATACTGGCAGAAAGCATTACGTCAGTCGATGAACTCCTGTGTGCCTATTTTAACCCCTCTTAGTCTGTGAACAATATTGACTTTACATCCCATCAATTAAATGCTGATTGTGTTCACCGTGGCATATAATTTCTGTTTACCCCAGAAAAGAGTGCACTTCAATTATCTCAGTGTTTATGGATAAAGTGTGGCCATGACTTAAGAGCTGTTTATTATGGTGGAAACAACCACAGACGACACGCACAATTTTTGTAAATAGTTTTGGGTCAATTACTCACAGCATGGCGCTCAATCCTTTTGCCTACAGTATTTCTATAACACTGAATATTCATTGAAACATATGAAATGGAGTTCAAGAACATGTTAGAGGTATCTAAAGGTTTTAGAACCCTGATTCGTGCACAAAAGCATATGACTCTTTTGAAAAGAAAAAGACAGAAAAAAACAAATCTGCTTTACATGACTGAAATAATCAAAAAGGAATTCAATTATATAAAAGTGACTGAGAAACTAAATGTTCAGGGTTGCTAAGTGAACGCAACTTAAATGGCTAATGTTGGCATGCTTTGCTCAAGGTGTCGTTTACGTATCAAATATGTGTTTTGCCTTCCAAGAGTTACTTTTGAAAAGGGTTCACAGAGGCTGCATGACCTCGTCACTGTACTTGTGCTGCTATTCAAACTTTCAAAAGTGTTTCATTGCAAAACGGTTTTTTAAAAAAAAACATTCACTGAGCACTTCAAATGGAATGAAAAATGTTTAAGGAAGCGCATGTGGTGGAGTAAAACACTCAATGTTCCAGTAGTTAATACTTGCATGCTGATTTTGTTTAAATCAGTATTAATTGTATTTAAATGTTGCTGGTTGTAAGAACAATGAGTGACAATTAATTAAAAACACCTCCAGGCTTTGAGAGACACATTCAATGCCATCAACATGTTTCAACATACAAGGTTGAACTTCAAAACAACTCAGCTTTTCTGCTAATTTAATAAAGCCTCGTGCAAAGAGGTCACAGTATTGTAATTTATGCAGTTTTCATTTATGGCGTTAGTAATTTGCAGCAGTGTGACTAATGAGCTACGAAGCACACATCATGATTATATTCCAACGTCATCCAGAAGTATTTTGAGGGAAAGTGTTTTTGGTTTGGTGTTAGATGGCCGAGTTGTACTGGACAGTGGGTTTTTGTTGTGTTCTGATATGGACACAGTCATAAGTGTGCAGTGAGAACAGCAGGGGGCAGCACACAGCCCTGTGGGGGGCTTCATTGTTCAGGGTGCTTGAGGGGGGCAGGGGATTTCCCACTCGGAGCACCTGTTGTCTGCACTTCCGATGTCCTGCAGGTTAGTGACCAGTCTGGGTTTCATTTCGCTGGGTTCCTTTTGTTACCAGTGTTCTGCAAGTAATATCTTACAAACGGTGGCGGAGATTTTTTTTATGTTTTTGCTGGTGCTATAGGGGAGCTCAATCTTTCATTGACGGTGCACCGTGCACATAACAGTTGTACACATACTGTAAAAGCTCTGCGATTTAAGACATTACTGTGAGACAAAATATGCAAGATATTCAGCCAAATTGCTAAAGATTAAAGCTTTACAAGCCTGACAACTAAACACACAACTGAACATAAACTTTAAACACACTATGTTACTGTCCAGGAGCCACAACAGCAGCAGTAAGCAAAACACACAGAACGTTTCTGTGAGAGTCAGAATTCGGATCTAAACCACGAAATAGGCAATAACCACTCAATCACCATGAGATGTCACAATAAAACGGTACATCGGTTGTTGTAGTTGTTGTAGTTGAGACAGGGGAGGACGTGTATTGGAGATTTGCGCATTTGTTTTTTGACTGAATACAGACAGTGTGACCTTAAACATGCAGGTCTAAATCTGATATGTGTCTCCACTTATCATTTATGTAAGCCTGATGGCCAATACGTCCTATGTACTGTCATACATATGGATTTAAAAGTCCACCCAGAAGGCTCACATCCATACCAGATTCCGCTCCGTAGAAAAGAAGTGAAGAAGCCTTAAAATATGCCAACGCTCTGTTAGAGTGGTTGTATAAACCCGGGGCCAGTCAGTTGGTATCTGATGAATGTGGCGCTCTGACAAGTGAGACTTTTTTACTTTAAAAATTGCTCTCAAACAACCAGTTTCTGCACTGTAAGGCAAGGTGTTTTCAAAAGGGTCCTTTTATCAGAAAAATGACTCCCGAAAGCCAACATCTAAAAGAATCCCTTAAACACAGGCTTCTTTAACTTGAAAGTGGTGGTATTGTCAACATATTTGAGTGTTTTCTCTCTGGGCTCGAGTCACTAAATACAACAATTATTGTTGTATTTTTGGTATTCTAGTACTGAATGCCGCTCACCTTTCAGAACACAGGTTTAGTGAGAGCTCTTGAGTTTGTTAACCCCGAGATGAGAGTCAGTTATCCCGCTGTCTGTGAACCTAACCCTGCTGGTTGTGGAATGTCTCCAACAAGCTCTGAGTTTCTTTCTGTCTCCTTACTCCTGCTGAGCCTGAAGCAGCTGCCAGACATGAGTTAGATGGCTTTACAACTGGCGAGGGTGTTGGATCAGACGTGCTCCCTGTTGAAAAACCAAGTTTTTTAGTTTTCTTGCGTCACACTGTTCCACGCAGTGGAAGATTCTGAGCCTTGAAAAATATTTGCTCAATTCATGAATGAATGAATTCACTTAGTAGTCATTTCCAAATGAATTGATACAAATTACGAATTTGTTTTTGTTCAAGAGTTAATGACTCAAAAATGAAAGCTTCAACTCTTAAAATGTTAGGATGGTCTGAAATAACGAACATAAAGACGATTCAGTGGTTCAAAATTCTCTGAAACACATATTTGATCTTACAACATTCCATAGACAACACAGCAGATGAAGAGACCTTAGAATACTTTCAGAAAATGTATTCTGAAATGAAAAATTGCATGGATTTTCAAAAGCCCACCACATACACAACATAATTCTGTCAAACGATTCAGAGCATCGAGGGAAATCTCTGTGCGCGAGGCACGAGGCCAAAGGTCAGTATTACATACTCATGATCTACAGGCCCTCGGGCAGTGCAGCTTTACAAACAAGCATGATTCTGCACTACAAACCGCTGCATGGTCTACTTATCTGTCTGTAAGCAACATTAGCCATATGATCATAAATACAAGTTAAAGCTGCGTCATGCGGAGAAAGAGTCATATGAGAAATTAGATCCAAACACATTACTGTCTTCTTTAGTCCAGAACTCATTTAAAATTGATTTAAGAAAATATAAAACTAGTATGTGGTCACATGAATCAAAATTATAAATTATCTTTGGTGAAAAATAGCCCAAAAGAGATAAAGTAGGTTAGATGGTCCATTTCTTTTCTGTTCTGCCACATTTGAGATGAGAGAGGCCTTCACAGTTTAAATGGTGTATTTGTGCCCATCAATGCTGAAACTTTTATAGAACAACATACACGTTTGACCAAAACACATCTCTTTTACAAGACTATGTTAGACAACTTACTGCATCTATGAAAACAGATTGGCTTTGGATTGACCTTGTCTACCAATGGATTGCATTTGGGATGCCATTAAATGAAACCCAGGACTGTCGAGTTGGAAGGATCCTACAACAGACACCATTGGAACCGTTTTACTTGGCTCAAGCATTTGGTCTCAATTTTGTAAAAATATTCTATTAAAAATGAATCCATCACTTTGTAGATTGATATGCTGGTTATGTTCTGATGTGAATAAAATCTGTTTTTTTTTTTTTTATGATGATGTTGATCAATGTATCATGTTTTCATTTTAAACATGCTTCAAACTATTTTATGGGAGTGGAGTTGGAGCAAACTGAATATAAGGTACAATCATGGGTATGTAGGGCTAAATAAAATATGTGTGCTTGAACGTTTACAAATGTGGCAGCTCTGGGTCGATGGGCTTACACCAAAGTATGAATTTTCCATCTGTAGGAAGAGAAAGTGCAATTAAATGTGAAATTAATGACTTCTTTGCACCCACACTCACAGAGATGCAGCATTTCTCTCCCTCGCTAAAGCTTCTGTAATACTACTGCATCATAAGACACATTTTCTTTTTTCCCTTTGATTCTTCTTCCTGTGGTTACGTTCACTATCAGAGCTCCATTGCTGATTTCTTTCGTTAGTTGTCCTATATGCACTTAACGAACACACTTGGAGTTGATTGAGCAAACTCCGATCAGTGTGCCTGGAAGTGTCATGTCTGTAGGCATCTTTTTGGGGTTTTTGTGTTTGTGTGCGTGGGTTTGTGTGAGCGCAGGTGGAGCGGATGGAGCAGGACGCACACCTGAGACGGAAGAGTGACGCCAGTATTTAAGAACCGGGATTCCAGGCTCTCGTCGCCGGATCGTCACGTTTACCCCCGCGGTACTTCGACTCGGCCCCTCGTGTTCTTTTGGAAAGTTTGTGACTGAGTGTTAGAATCGTTATTTATCTGTCCCGTGCAGTCTCGGTGTGCCGCTCCGTCCTGCTGGAGAGATCGCCTCCCCGTGAGGTCCACGCCCGCTTTCGGGCTGTAGTGCTGGAGATTCCTCTAATGAAGACTTTTATTATTCCTACCTCCCTCGTACTGTCGGCGCCTGAATCCTCCACACCACCAATCCTGACAGGAAGCTCTTGTACCGTACGTGGGGGCTGTAGGTCAGTACAAACCGAGCTGACTTGAGCATAGTGTACGGCCTTTTTAGGTCGGTAGCAGCGAACTGAACTAGCAGCATAAGGCTTGTGGTTTTTGACTGTTATTGTTTTCAACTTCAGCTGTATCCATTGGAAAAACACTGCCTCAAATGAAATTAATCAGCATTTGTGTTTAATCTTTTGCCTCTCAAAGACTTAACAAGTGCTTATTCCTCTTTTCCCAACATGGGCTGCCTGCAATTAAATGCTTCACTCTCTCTTAGTAGCATCTCTTGCCTCTTTTCCCTCTGAGTGAAGTGTGCCCTCGATTAATCATCCTTCTTTTTGCAGTAGAGGACAGTGAAGGTTTATGGGCCTTATTTCAATAAACATAAAATAAAGCTTGAATACTGTGCAAACTGCCCCACAGGCAATAGATAGGGGATATATAAAAACAAACGCGATTTAAGATGCAATGTATGGCAACTCCCCCCATGAAGATGAATATCTGGGAGAAGGGGGAATTGTCGATATAGAGGGTTTAATGTTAAACAGAATAGTACACTATTAGGTTCCTATAATACTAAGCACTCAAACCGGTAGTGTTGATTGTGCTCGTGCTACGCAGCCATGACCTATAAAACATTTTACTAGAAAAATATAAAAAACTGAAATCTCAAATCAGATTCTATTCAATATTTCATCAGCGTTGTCTGTCTGTTCATCTGACCCTGAGAGCTCGGAGGAGGAGGAGGCCAGATTGCCAGTGATACACGCAGCGAGTTGAGCTTGAGGGCGGCTTTTGAAACTTGGGACGACGTGGCGTGATTGGCCAGATTCACCCGACTGCCATTTGTCAATTTGAACAGTAATATACTGTAGCTATAAAAGCCATTGTTTCTTCAAAACACATTAACTGAATGATTAAATGTTCAGTGCACACTGTGCCACTGGGAGACAATGAAGACATCGTGCTGAAGATGTTTTTCCAGTCACAGAGGCCTTTTAGGCTTCCAGGGGTGACAGCAGTATGTACCTCACCCCCCAACGGATACAGACACACTTTAACAATGGGACATTTTGTTTTTTTTCCTCCTTCAACTCGTCTTGATCTGTATATTTCTAACAATACAATGTGTGAAATATTTACTTGTATGAAGCGCAGCAGCGCAATGCAACTTGTACAGTGTCTTTGGTTGTATTCTCCCCGTGAGGTCCACTAAACAGTGTGCGCTCTCTAACCTCCACCTCAGCCACCATTCACTTCCTTTCCACAGCGACAGCACGGCATGTTTCACTGTCTAACACACCTGAGTCCAATCAATTCAGTATTATAATTAAGCTCTGCCGAGAGGCGCATAATGAGGGAGTCATCTCTGGGATATTGAAGGTACGTAGGACTGTGGGTCTCCGGGACCGGGAGTCAACATCACTCTCCTGAATGATCTCTAATGCACAGACTCATCAGTAATTTATGAAGCGTTCTCCACAGTATATGAGGTTGATCTATGTATACAGATTTCTAGTTGAAGTGTAAAGTATAATGGAACTGATGAATCCAGGTATTGACATAGACAATAATCATGACTTCTGTGAGGCACAGTGCTCAATACCATGAAGCTCCTTTGTTGTTCTTTCCTTTGGATTTCCTCGTATTCTTGTAGAAAACATTGACTTCAACCCTGTGATGAACTGGCGACATCAGTTGGCAATCACAGCCAGTGTTCATGTGTATCAAAGCCCATCACTCACTTCAAAAGCTGAGGGTCTTTGGCATCACCACAAAACCTCAGTAATCTACTGTATGAGGTACAGCATCACATTTGATACATCAATATGAGAGTCAAATCTAAAACCCTCAGGGTGGTTAAGGCAGCAGCCAAGATTGCCCTCCCACATACACACACACACACACACACACACACACACCCCGAGGACGTCTTTGAGCAGATGACCATTGGAAAAGCCAGTAACACTGTAATGTCCCATGTGCTATAAAACATTCTACTCAACTCAAGTGGAGGATAGATGGTGCCTCTGTGGAATCATAACCGCGACAAACATTATTTCATCCCTCTCTAAACTAAATTAATAAACCAACAAATGGCAGATGAAGAGCTGTTACACAGTAGATCCCCAAGGCATCGCTGACTGTAGACCCACTGAGACTTACAATAATTTGCACAGCAATTTCTGCACATTGGTTTGATTAACAGCTCTTAGCTGATATTATTTCCATTATGTTTTTTTATACTATGTTTGGCTGATTTCAGGTCTTCTGTGTCTGCATTCTACTGCCTCACACTTTATTGTTGATGTTGCTGTTGTATTTGTGTTCTTTCACTTTGCAGATTGTCTCTTTGTATTGTCTATGCCGCATGTAATTTTGGCCAGGGCAATTTTTTTGCCCAATGGAGATAAAATGTGCTTTTGTCCGGAGTCAACTGGGATTAGTTGAAGTGCCACAAGACTCGAAGTTGAATATTTAAAAGATTGATTGGATTCTCTTCATCTGAACTGAAATACAATAAGACCATTTATCTGCCATAAATAAAGAATACCGAAAAACATATAAATATGTATAGCTCAATCATCAATATCGCCCCAATCTATCATGCTCGTGCACTCCCTAGCAGGACCAGTGAGCTACATTTCCATTGGCCAAACTTTCCTCACCCAGCGACTGACAGACGTTTGCACACTACGATGGATTAACCGTACAGTCATGTGAAATTCCCCGTGCCAAAAGCTCAGTCAGTGTACATATTGAAACCTCACATTTGTGTGTCAGTGATGCCAGGCTCCCCGACCAAAGCCATCTGACACTGGCCTTTATTTTGCATTCATCACAAAAGCAAATTTTGGTTGTTGGGCACTCGAGTTTAGTTTCATTGGAAGCTTTACCCACGAAATAGAAGATATATATTTATTCGTATATTAAAAATAAATAAATTAAAAAAAAAGTCTGTTGGAACAGAAGAATTTATAAGTAGATTTACAAATGCTTCCAAATCTGCTGAGGAGCTGCAGGAGGTCTGTGGTTTCTCCTCAGTGACTGCCCAACCAGATGGCCGGACAACATCAACATGGGCATTGGCTTCCTTCAGGTCAGAGAAGCACAACATGCAAGTTGGCGAACCAAAGGCCGTCTACTTGCCAGCAAATGGGAAAAAAAATTTTAAGTCCGAGAAGAGCTCTTCTTGCCTTTTGCACAGCATACAGAATGCTGCAGTGCAACACTATTCATCTGTCCTCTGGCCCTGCTTTGTTTCACCTCACCAGCCACCTGACAGATTTCTGAGAGAGCGGCAAGAGACCAAATTACTTTATCAGAAACAAAAACAGCTATGTGTCAGATATCCTGCCAGTTTATTAAAAAAAAAAAAAAAAAAAACAGTTTCTCCCCTTTCACAGCAGCAGTAACTCACCGTGGCACCGAAACACTTGTTGATAATGAGAATATTCAGTTCAATACAGTCCAGCTCAGTGGCGAGAAGTACCTTATCATCAGTGTTTCTACATGAAGAGGAATTCCACACTTGTCAGAAGGTGGGATACAGAGTTAAAACCTTGAACGTCAACAACTGAAAATACCAAAGTGAGTAGAAGTGATTATCAGGGAAGACGTGTGCTTGCACGCAGTAAGGTAAATGAACATTTATAAGTTGATAGTCAGCAAAGGTTGGGACTGCAAAGGTTAATTCCAGCATTGGACCTTTAAGATTAAATAAAAGCACGCAACTTGGAATACCATTTAGAGTTTGAGCTTCTTCACCTTAGAAGTAAAGACATGAAAAACGTAAATTTAGCTCCACTGTTAATATCAAGCGGAACAATATTATATATATGTGCTCAGTAAACATTCAGCTTTTCTTGGAAATAATAATAAATATAACCCTGCTCTGTTTTCCCCCCACTTGTTTTATTCATTACACGCATCTTTTTGTTTTTCCTTGAAATTTTTGGGAAACAAAAGCTTGACAGTAAGCCTTTACTTCTGTGTGGTTGCTAAACCGTGACTGTAAAACATTTCCTGGGGACAAACACCCTAATAGAATTATGTAATTTGCTTAAGATAAGATGTAATTACATAGTAATTAGTCCTTCCTGAATATATTAGGTGATGAATGGGAAATTTCTATCTGGAATACATGCTCAAATCAATGTGCTAGAAGGAGACAAATCAGGGTGATCTGTTGTGACTGTTGTCCTCATGCTACAAAATTCTTCTGGGGAAGAAAAAAAAAAAAAAACTCACAAAGGCTAACTCTTTTTAAGCTCTCCCAGAGCCATTTGCAGATGACAATGTGCAAAGCTCTCCAGTGACGAGACTTCAAATATGCATGTCCCACTCCATTTGGCTTTCAGAAAATCACTTTGGCAGACATGGTGCGGTTCAGTTTAACCATCTCATTACCTTGCTGGTACTTTAAAAGCGATAGTTTGGTTATAATTACTCAGCACTGTTGCAAAGCACATTATCTGAGCCGGTATTAGATGCCTTGCCCGAAGTTAAACTCTCTTGGTTAAGTGAAGTTGCAACAACGGCACATTATTTCCAAGGTCTGCAGCGAAATTGTCTGTTCTGGGTATCAATAATTTGCCAGGCAGCTGCGTTCTGTGTCACACTGAATCCCAAATTATTCCTTTGAAGTAGTTTGCAAAGCTGTTGCTTTCTGCCTCCCCTGACAATACAGTCCTCTCCATCTCAATCTCTTATTGTCTCTCTCTCTTCTTCCCGATGTTGCTCTCTCGCAGATCATTACTTGAGAAATATTGCTCACTTGTGCACCGCGCCACATCACTCCTGCCGCTTAAACTTCTGCCGGTCAACACCAGGCGTGTTTCCGGTCCCTGCGGGTGTGAAGGAGTCGGGGCAAAGTGGCTTAAAAGCTGGTTTTCTCTCCTTTCCGATCTCCTCCCTCCCACGGAGAAGTGCCTCACTTATTGGAACAGCAACAAAAAAAAAAAAAATATTTAAAAACACGAGGTAAGCAGCATTAACTGGCGAAGCATTAAACTATCGTCAAGAGCCATTGAAATTGGAATGAACTGGGTTTTCTGGAGGAGTGATTAAAGTAGGACGCCATGATTTTAAAAAGCGACAGCGTGTGTGTGTGCGCATCCTTGTAAATCCTTGTCGCAGATTAATTAATAGATAACCTATATCGAGAGTACATCTCATTAGGCTGCACTCATTTGTCTAGTGGTTTGTAACAGATTCTCTCTCTCTCTCTCTCTGTATTTCAGCCGCATATCCTTCAAACCCAACTTTATGTATTTGATTTGAACATGTTTATCATAAGCCGCCGGAAAATTGAAATCTCTTTCGCTGTTATACAATGTTAATCCATCAGTCTGTGTAACCATAGTAGAATTCTAACAGGCTAACAGCAAACCCATTTTTTGAAAGTTTGTTGTATTTATACTTGCTCTGCAGAGCTGAGTGTTGTGAGTTTCCACTGGGTAATATGCAATAGAGCAACCTCATGCAAACCAAGTTGCTGCATTCTTTGGAGTGATCTCTGGTACCAGCTGCAAAATGAATCCCAAGCTCAATATAATGGAGAATGTCAGTGACTGGCTGCAAAGTGCGAGTCCCAAGAAGACAGTTTCCTCATCCTGTCAGCACTCAGGACCCGTAGGCAGAGTTGCAGTTGAGGTTTGTGGATGACATGGCCGACGGCTCTGTGCCCAGAACGAACTGAACAGTCAGTCACACCAAGCTGCCATGATATCTTTTTACCGGATTTCTCAAAGAAAGAAATAACTTACCAAACAAATTCACTTAATTTTAGGGCAAATCTATGATAGGAAACTTTTCTTTTTGATCAATTAGATTTGAAAGTTTGTGCTTATTTACTGCCGGGACCATAAAACGTATTAAGTTTGATTCATTGAAAATCATGCATTGAAAAACATTATTACATTTAATTCTGCTTCACTTTTGCACCTCTGCACCACATAGAGATGTTTTGGTGACTCCAATAGTCTTCAATGTTTTTAGTATCTATATCCTGTTGTTCAGTTAAATGAAATGTTGCTTATATTACCTGTACTGGGTGAAAATGTTCATTAAGGGCTAGAGGGGGTGCATTTGAGGGACCTGGAGAGACACCCATGTTGTGTAAAAAGACACCAAAACGCAAGAAAAATGTTCTGCCTTTTTACTTGAAAATGTTGTGTAAACAAGGCCTACATTTTCTTAAAGTAGTTTTACTGATGTATGCTACTGTTTCTGAGGCCCCGTATACACGACAACACTTTCAAGTGAAAACAGAAAACTTTTGCTGCACAACAACTTTGCTCGGAGCCCCTAGAAAAACAATCTTTTTTTAAAACAGTCCGTCTCTGCCCCCATGTAAACGGGGGAGAACGCAACATTTTCTGAAACGCTGCTACTGCGCATGCGCACAGCCAGAGTAAATAGTTCATGCACATGTACAAGTAGATGCACACTAACAATGTGTGTCCATGTATTTGTAACTACTGCTCTCTGTGCACATGGGTGTGGAGTCATTACCAAAAAAAAAAAAAAAAAAAAAAAACAAAAAGAAC
>OMNM01034284.1:0-17046 GCA_900302745.1 Parablennius parvicornis | reverse complement strand
TTGTGTAACCCAAAAAAAAAAAAAAAAAAAAAAAAAAAAAAAAAAATCATCTATTTTGTCGCCTTGATTTTAAACTTGACCTCAGGAAAGCCTGAATAGAAACCATCACCGTCAGTGCGGCACTAACAGCTTTAAAACACGAAAATCACAGTCTTCAAATGGCTGTGTGTCAGTTTGCTTGAGAAATGTTTAAGTCCAAGAACGTTCTTCTCGGTCCAGCATTTCGTAAGATTGTTAAAGAATTACTAACCCTAAAGCCGGGGTTCACCGGCACCATATTATTCGCCTGTTCAGAATATAAATGAGCAGCGGGAGAAAGCACTTAGCTCGCTGGAAGAAGGTTCCTCTCGTTCTGAAAAGATATCATTCGACGGTTTCTGCATGCCTGAAGAAATATTCAAAAAGTCTTTTGTTCAAGGATGTATGAACTCTTAGCGCTGGGCCGTTCGACTCGCACAGGTCATTGAAGTGAGGAGCGTTTTCTTTGCTGGCTCATGCAGGGAGTCAATTGCTCCCCTCTCCATCTCGCCGTGTTCTGCGTCGGCCTCCGGGGAGTCAGGAGAGCGAGGAGGCAGAGTTTCATTACGGCCAAAGCCCAGTTTAGCATGTTTGGAATGACCCACATCGATCTATTTGGCCTTGGTGGATCACTGTCCGATCTTTTTGCATTAGTGGGCTGCAGGCAGCAGCGCAGTGTTTACGCCTGCCAAGGTAATGAGGAGAGAACCGCCGAAGCCTCTGCACCAACCCTTTCTCAACATTCGCACATGTATATCTATATATATTTTTCCATCATCGTCATCACCTGTCACTCAATATGTAACGTATATATGTACACGTGTACTGCATGTAGCTCTGAATACACATATACATGTAAGATGTTAAGTAATACGAGATGTCGCATCTGTGGCAGGTTCAAGGCCCCGTTTACAACGTTAAAAAAAATTATAACAACATAGTGGGTGCTGTTGTTAAAAGGTTGCATCAAAAACACAGCCAATAAAAAAAAAAAAATTAAAACATTAAAGCTCAATATCTTAGCTAACCTGACACGTTGGTGGAGTGTTTGGGTCATTATTTTGATCCGTCAGGTAGTTCCGCTAGTACACAAGTTTAATCATAAATTCCTCGTTGTCATGCCAAAACAAAATGATTTGCACTTTGACACAATAAAATCAATGCTGTAGTCCTTTAGTTTATTAAATTCAGTGATTAAAAAATAACTTGTGTCATAACTGAATTAGGTGTAATGTTTAACTTTGCTTCTGAGACGCGGCTGACATAGCCACCTGACTGGATAGAAGCAGCCAGTCAGAACGACCAAGTCAGATTTGGTTGGTTTTGTGGCACATTGGTGACACGTTTGTGGCGTTGTGCCAAGTCTTACAGACATGTGAAGACGTTTAGTGAGAACGAGAAAGACGTAGCGAGCGAGGAGAGCGGAGATCTGTGGGAGAGCAAAGAACACAACCGAGTGAAAAACACCATGATTGTTGGTGTATGTGGAGAGTTGCAAACGTGAGTATATGTTTTTAGAGCGCAGAATAGCTCAGATTAGGTTTTTCAATGCTCAAGTTTTTTAGTTTTTTTCAAGCACAAGTTAACAGAAGAAATCCAAAAAATGAAGCACTTTTTTAAATTCATATTTTTCCCAAATGGCATTGGTCTTTTGTTTATATTTCAGTATCTTTATAAAAAAAAAAAATGTTTTTCACTTTGCATGTGACAGTTCATGCAAATCATGCAATTAATAGTAATTACCTATTTTTAAATAATTGCCCACTAGAATACTTTTAAAAACATGAACAAGACATATTGTAATATAGCAGATAATTATCATAATTCAATATTTTAGTTATACTTCAAGTCTGTAGAGACAACCACACAATGCCGCCTGAGAAAAAAAAAAAATTGGCATATGCATTATATTCACCGCCCTAAAGTTACACTTCTGACAAATAAAACATCAAATTTACAATATAAACTTTCAACTACAAAAAGACAGTTTCCAGGCAGCGCTATCGTTCAGCCCACTCCCCGAGAATCTCTATCCCATCTCCTGTCAAACGGTGCACCGACGCATCTGAAAAAATGGAGAGGTGCTTGACAAATGTGCAGAGCCAAGAAAACACGGTGTGATTGTGTCCGTCCATCATGGGACTCGTTGTTTACTGGCCCCAGTCAAGAAAACAGGGGCGAGCTGTGGAGTCCGTGTCGCAGTGCGTTAGTGTGCGCCGAGGCTGACGTGGCTTTGTTTCTGAATATTGGACAAGTCTATTATGTGTAGTGAGACAGAAGGGGATTGTGAAATGACATCTAATGCTCAGTGGAGAAGCTCTAGCAAAGTGTATCTCACAAGTTTTTTATTTTTTTTTTTGTGTCCATAACACATCAAGCTCTCCACTGGCAGAGCCCTGTTACCGAGCGCCCTCTGTTTCTTGGCCAGGTGCTCCTCTCTGAGACTCGGAGCTGGAGATAAAGCAGCCACACTCAATCTGAGCTTTCGGCCAAGCCCCCGCAGAGCTTTAAGTATAGATCTTCACAGAGTCCCCAGTTGTTAGAGGGTCTCTCAGGCAGCAGATGTGTTTCCAGACCCCACTTAGCCAGACACTGGGGGTTGATCAATGGAGGGGAGGAAAGGCACCACAGAGGTGATGGAGATACCTGCCACTGCAGCAGCATCGGCTGATCTGTTACTGACAAATACTCTCCCTGGGACATGAATCTCCTCTGGATCCCTCCAACTGAGCCGGAGCGGACCAAAAGAGAAAGACAGAGAGGGTTCGCCCAGAAAGGATATAACAGAGAGGAAAAAAAAGTCAAACATTTGGCAACATGTCCGGCTTAAAGGGAAGTTTCAAGGTCGGACTGGTCTTCCAGTGTGGAAAGAATCTTTAACGAACAAAATTAGTAATTTTTAGAGTGGCATTAAAGGAATGCATGTGCCATATCGTGCCGTGGCAGAGCCGGCCGCCGTCGGGGAGGTTTTCCATGGCGCCTGCTTTCATCAGCAATTTACATATTCTTACAAATGAAATTGAATAACATTGCTTTTGGGATTGTCTTTAATCTATAAGATATCATGTCACCCAATTTACGTGCTTAAAAAAATTACAAATAAATACCAAGAAATCTCAAAATCTCATGAAAATCAATTTCAAGCAATTTAAATAATGATACTCTTTGCATAAGCTACATTTACAATATGCAATAACTAAATATGAAAAGTAAATATAATAGTTTTATACATAAGAGCTTATCTGGTACTATCACCTGTAGTAATATTAATTGGCTATTGCTTTACATTTGAATCAATGCAAGCTTTTCCATTTTAAGAGCTAATAGTAATAATTAGCTTCAATATATTTATACTGAATGGGAATTCATTCTTTAACCAATTTTGTGGCGCCTCCTAGAGGTCACCGTGCCCTTAGCATTTGCCTATATTGTCTTATGGGTCGGCTGTCTCTGCTGTGTGGCTACATGCAATCTGCCTTCGTCGCGCATAAATGGACATCTGACACATCTGATTTTTGAATCCTGGGTAGTTCGATGGACTTCATTTTATGGTATATTGAGGAGATTTTCCAAATCAAAAGTTTATATGGTAATGCAATGAATCAAGTCGAGTTCCACAAAGCTGAGTTGATGAGATAAATGTGCCAGTGGAAGATTTTTTTTTTTTTTACCCATCAATATTAAATTCAAACATGTTCTTTCTTTTTGCCACTTATTGAAGACGCTCCCTTCCTCAGCAGCTTCTCAAATCATCCGAGTGAAATAATAAAAAAAAAAAAAAAATACCAGGAAATGAAATCATGACGAAATAAAGCCAGTCAGTACAAATGCCAAACATGGGAGAAGTGTTCACACTTGGCTGATTCAGTTCTCTTCAAACAAACACTGGTGTAATTGACTAAATGCACACAGAAACCCATTTCCAAACAAACTCTGATGCAACCGCACAGACAGAAGGATGTGACAGGCTTTCGAGCTGCCAGCAGCCTGTAGCCGATCATCACTGATCTTCAGTGTTTTCACTCCTTTCTACATTTTAGAAACTTTCGAATGAGTTCTCAGCTGGTAAAAACGCCACGAAGATTATGATGATACTCAAATCTACCTTCATTTATGCAAGCAAACAGTTACATTATGGAGCTTATTAAACGTTGCTGAACCTTCAGAGGACTTTTTTCGTTTACATCCAATGTGCAATGAACCGCTCCACGACTGAGAGCATGTGCTATGAAAGAGCGTATCAGAATGGTTTGTTGAGTAGAACGGCGAGACATTTACTATTTTGGAGCAGTTAAGCGCTCAGCAGGCGTCTCTTTGCCAAGTCAACAGCTTTGCGGCTCAGCCTGCACACAGAACGCACGACCACCTGCGCGTACCCCATTCCACAAAAAGTTCAATACGTCAGGCCGTTTGCATTAGCAGCGTGGAGGATGAATCTTGCGTATTGCCCCCACCTATCACGTTGTGTTTGTCATCCAGCTTCCATTTTCCCCATCTGCTCCACGACCCGCTAAGTGCATTTCCTGTGGCTACCCACGGTAGTTAAGAAAAGGCCTACCTTAAATTAGAAACATGAGGCTTTTTGTTTTCCTTTTATGTCTTACACTGTGTCTGTGCAGACTAAAAGCTGCTTCGCAGCCTTTTTTTTTTTTTTTTTTTTTCATTTTTTTTATAAAGGTGACTGATACAAATGTGCACACTGCACCTTTGACAAAGACACGTAATCTTCTTCTCAGAGCAGCCGCTGACACCTTCCTGTCAAGGCTGACATCAAAGATATTGAGAAAAATCAATAAATGGAGACTTACTAACTCCCTCACACACCGCAGTCAATGTGTTTAATTTAATTTGAGATTTAAAAAGAGGTTACTGTTTGTTTTGCTGAAATGTATTCAAACCACAGGGTTCAATGTGTTGTAATGGCTTCAGATGGTTACACTAATTACTCACCTGCTGGCCACTGGCAACATGCTCAAGGTCAAACTTAATGACAGGAGGTGGCGATAAAGTATTTTACTGCCTCCATTGTTAATGAAGAAATATCCAGCACATGAAATCCCGCCATAAACGCCCCATTAAACTCTCGCTCACAGTCGTGCTAAAGCAAACAGTCATTGAATCGATTCATCAACTGACAAAATAGACACTGGTGTAAAAAAAAAGAATAACAGATTCCTATGAAAGCGGGAGAGACGCTCTGCTTTCTGTTTCAATGTTTTACATCATTGTTAAAGGAGCACTTTTGGGTTTTAGCTTGAAAGAAGCCATCTTGGATTACTGGAGAAAGAAAAAAAGAAAACGTTAAGAACGTTGTCAAATAAGAAAAAAAAAACAACCTTCAACTATCCTTCAGCCCATCTTTAGCTTCTATAGCTTGAAGCAGAAAATACCATGGACATTAAGGCCCTGTTTACATGAGGTTTTAAGTGAAACTGCACCGTTGTTGCTTTTTTATTTCAGAAATGTTTCATGTTTGCACAGCAACATTTTGAAAGTGATGTCCGTTAACATGGAAACGGCAGAAATACAGAAAATTATGAACAGCAGATATCTTGCCAGACCACAAATTGGCACTGTTGGTGGATTTTTTTTAAAGGAGACTACACACATTGTGCACAGTGAACATATAAATAAACATGCATCCATACAAAAGTCTGTGCGCTCGTCATTGTCAGTGTTTATAGCCTATTGTTGTCAGCACAGTTTCATTACAAAAACACCAGCAAATACTGGGGGTCCAATAAGACGTTGACATTGTTGGAAGCATTTCTATTATTTCCAAGGAAATGCACATCATTTTCAAAACAGTGACGCGTAAATGCAAACATTTTCTTAAACGACAACAAAACAAATTAATTAAAAAATTACAAAAAAAATCCCGATACATTTTTGCACTCAAGCCCATTAAACAATTTTACACAATGAATCAAACTAAATGAAACGTCTGTTAAAATTATACTAAATCAAATGCAAAATTGCATCTGCGGTTGTTTCCAGTGGCCCTGATTTGGGAGTTTGCGCAGCTTGTACTAGACATATAATCTGAGCAGAACTTTTTTCCGCGTGATGAAAAACCTTTGTGTGATTGGCAAAAAATCTGAAGTAGGCGTGGTTGATAACTTGCCCCTTACATTTTGTCTTTTTTTTTTCTTTTCTTTTTAAATCGCCTCCCAGGAGTTATACACTGGAAATCTGCCTCCAGAACTAACCTTGTTCTTGTTCTTGCTGAGTATGTACCCTGCGTAATGTTTCACGGGTCAAAACCATTTTCAAGTTAACTGAAAACATTTGCTCATTACTGCACTTAACACACTTTACAACTGAAGTCATCCACCTTAATAAAGTGCTAATTACTAATTTCTTTTGATGGCCAACACCTTGTTTCCAGCTGCCAACAGCATCTGAATGTAGCTGAATCATTGCCAGGAAGCTAAGAATCCTTTAACTTCAAGTAATCTCTCTGCACTTTCTCCATTGATCACTACGCGGTTCTTCAGGTTTCTATTAATCAAGCAGTGACAGGCTTGTGCTCGATGTCCCGTGATGCAAAACAATGATGTAGTGTTGATTTTATTCTCTAAGACCAATCTGTGTTCAGTGGGTTTCCATTTCATTTTCAGCATCTGCTCGCTTTGCTTGCAACTTCAGCGAAGATGATCCCAAAAAGTAGCAGCCACTCTCCAGACATTTCCCCTAATGGAACACTAAAGCCGCACCATATGGTAAAACCTGTGAACGTCGTTAGCTTTGCAAGTATCTGAACGTTTATGAGCGAAAACCTCATATAAACACTCAAGTGAATACGCTTGTGTTCTGCGGAGTACAGCAACATCTGTGTGAAATTTGATAACAGGACAATTTGATCAAAAGTTGTTTAGCTCCGTCAGGTCAGAGTGCTAGACGGATGTCTGGGACTGTGCAGCTCCTTTAGCTCAAACTACGTGAAACAGCACAAGACCAGTGTCAGATTGAATGAGCAACAACAGCGGTGCTAATCGAGCCAGATTATAAAAAAAGAAGGAGCAGACACATTAATGCAATGTCGCAAAGTCCTGTCGCCAACCACAAGTGATTTATCGTTTATCACAAAAAAAAAAAAAGCTCTGTCTACATTTAGAGTGCGATCAGTTCGAAGATACTTCCTCCACTTCAAGTGGAAAAACCATCAAACTAGTCATAAAGTAACTCATGAGGATTTATAGTAGATCAATTCTGAGTTTGCCTAATACACACAGGGAGACAGACGCTTGAGAATTAAAGACCCATGTCATAAAATGTCAACATCTCAGAGAAACCAAGACACTTTATTTTCAAATTGAAAAAAAAAAAAGAAGAGCTAAATAAATCAAGGAAGTAGAGTCACCTCACAAAGAAAAACTGTGCAGCCACTGTTAAAAGAGCAAGGCGCTCATCTCTTCTTAAACTAATTATTCAAGGCTTCGGGCACTTAACATTAGAAATCCAACCCGGCTGTGTTCTGCATTCAAAATGGGCTGAAACTCCACAATGCGAGGAGGATTCTGAATCCCCCGAAAAATTAATTCACGTCATTCGCTCACAAAATGTTACGGTACGTTAAAGTATGCAACAGATTGATGACTCATTTTTTTTTTTTGGCTGCATATGTTCATGACTTCTACAGCAATATTTTCATAATTGTCAGTTCTTTGACATGATTGTTCTAACCATGTTTTTCCTCCCTCAGCTCTTCCTTTCCCATTTCCAGTGTTGGGAAAGTTCAATTTTTACATGAACTAGTTGAAAGTACAGTTCACAAATTTTAAAATTAACTTGTCCAGTTCATAATTCAAAATTTTGAACTTAGTTCACAGTTCCAAAAATGAACTAGTTCATAGTTTGTTTGTTTCTTTTTTTCAATATGTTGCTGCGACCTCAGATTACTGACATTTCCCCATTGTTGCCAGTCCACACTAGTAGACAGCTGCAGCCTCCCACCCCTACAGTATATTCTCAAAAACATGAGGAAAAACTTGCTGCTTGAATGTTTTTTTTAATGAGGAATTATTAAAACATGAAAATGGACAGTAGTCCTTAAGGTGCAAAGGAAAATATACCAGGCAGGTTCTACAAACAAATTAATACTTAAAATAGTAAAACCCTCAAGGAGACTATTCTGAACTGCAGTATACTGTTAACAACAAAATCCTGAAAATATGTCAACATAATAACAAATAATGGAGTTGCTTCTTTAAACCCAGCGAGCAAAGTTTACAAAAAAAGGTAAGATTTTTCCCACCTGGATCATTACTGACCTTTTTATAAAAGTCTTTTAAGTAATCATACAAGGATGAAGTATTAATCGTGAAGGCAGAGTCAGGGCACATCCACACTAGGAAAAACGATCTATTATCTCCCCGGCCTTCTAAAAGAAAATTGCACCACAAGTCACTATAAACACGGCTCAACAAGAGGCCTCAGGGCATGTAATACATATGCCAGGCCTTTAGGGGCGCTGTGACTCACCAATTACACCAAAAATGCAGAAGAAGACACGAAGCACATAGAAATTTAGAAATGGATTCCTGCTCATACTAGATTACATAGACAATACATGCATAGATGCCTCCTTGACTGGCGCTGCCTACCGGAGCTGACATAGCAGCGGGACTACATCTTGGATGGGGCACCTTGTGCCTACCGTGCATGCATTTCTAATCAGGAAGGTCGAGTTCACCTGTAATAATCATCACTCCCCGAATTTTCATAAATACAAAATATGATCGTTAATGCTGGAATACTTTGTACAATGTTTTTTTTAATTTTGTTTTGTTTTGTTTTACAAAGACTTCATATTAATGAATGTATAAAATTAAGAAACAGATTGATTAATCATTTGGAGTTGTTTCTCTCACTCTTTCATACATGTGCAAATACCAATAACATTATTTCATATTTATATTTTGTTGGGCTGAGTATATTTCATTTTTTGTAACTATTTCAGGCATGTGCATGGGTGCGCACACACACACACACACACACACACACACACACACTCACACACACACTCACACACACACACATTTTGTGTTTGAAAGCAGCAGTGCGCTCGCACGTGTGTGTGTGTGTATCTGTGTGTGTTTGTCAGCTAAAAGGGTTGTGTATACGTAAGTTAACATCTAACTATCTATCCATCCATCCATCCATAACATGTGAAGAATGTATGTGGGTGTTTAAGACTTTATGAGCAGATGCAGATTCAAGATGCTAAAAGCTTTTTGCAACACATCAAATACTAACATCATCAGACTGAGATTCACTTTCAGACTGAGAAAGGTCCACTGGTTGGCTCTCTTCAGTTTCCTTTCAGCTTCCTTTCAAGTTTTTGTAAATAAAACATGGAAAAGTTGCCCATACTTTGTTAACTCCCATTGACTCTGGTGCTACTGGAGACCAAGATGCCGTGGTGGCTGCTGTTGTGCGATTGGGCGTTTTCCCCATAGACATTATAAAAGATAGACACCTCGTTCCATGCTGAAGAGTGATGCAGCATCGCCGCCATATTGATTGGGCCATCTTGCACTCCCATAGCACCATAGTCAAAGGGAGTTAACGCAGAACGAGCAACTTTGTCTGTGTTTTGTTCTCAAAAATTTGAAGGGAAGCTGAAGCGAGTCAACTAGTGGACCTTTCTCAGCCATTCTCTGAAAGTAAACCTGAGTCTGATGATGTGAGTATTTGATATGTTGCATAAAGCTGTGAACACACACTTATGTTTGAAAGAAGCAGTGGACTGTGGGTCCACACACACTGGGTTGGCCACAAAGAAGAAAAAACAAACAAAAAAAAATTCCTCTTATTGATTTGTTTTGGTGAAGTTCCATTGCAAAAAATTCATCAAAGTTTACAAACATCTCATACAACAGGTTGTATAGGATTTCTGTTGTGTGTGTGCGTGAGTGCGTGCGTGTGGGTGCACCCATGCATGTGCCTGAAATAGTTACAAAAAATTAAATATACTCTGCCCCACAAAATAAAACTTTGAAATCGTGTTATTGGTGTTTACACATGTATGAGGGCAAGAGAAACAACTCCAAAGGATCAATCAATCTGTTTCTTAATTTTATACATTCATTAATATGATATCTTTGTAAAAAAAAAAAGAAGCATAGTACAAAGTACAAAAAAAACCTATCTAGTCTAGAACATGGTTTGTGAGGATGTCAATAAATTGTGGAGACAGTGGCGGCCTGTGATAAATTTCTTGAGTGGGGCTCTTTATTATCATTCAACGTTAGCCTTTGTTAACTTAATTCAAATAGTGTGTTTATAAACCACATTACAACAATTAAACCTTTTTTACATTGACAGACGCACCCAGTGATAAAACTATACTTCTTTTAAACAGCTCGTGAACAGAGAGCACTTATTAAGGTGACTCTTTTATTAACATACTTGTGACCAAATACAAGCAGATACTTGATTTGTCCCTTTTAGAAAATGATTGTGTTTGGGGCTGGTGAGCTTGAAAATCTGGGTTCAGAAAAATAAAACGTACATCAGGTATATTTTCAAACAACACATCAATCCATCTGCCTCCAAAAAAGAATTGCGTAATAAACTGTGTGCTTTTTAAAGCTCTTAGATTTTGAGTCATTGATAAATATGAGCATATCTAAACTTTTATAAACATTAACAAACCTGGACACATTTGCTAAATTCTTAAAACATTTCTGTTTGTGTGCATTTAAAAATAACTATGGTGGAGAAAGTTGAACCTGACGTGCAGCTTTTCAGCCACATCTCTCTGGTGAAGTAGAGGAGATGGAACAGGGTAAATAATGAAACTCACCGATTGTTCACTTCATCTCCACATTTTGAAGAAACACCAGAACAAAACCAGAACTGACTTTAAGCCAATCACAGAGCTCGGGGCGATTTAAAAGTTGTCCCAAGTCTCGGACATCAAATGACGCTGATTGATTTAATTTCATGTCAGTCACTCATAATGGAGAGATCGCCACTAAACTTTGGAAGGTTGCAAAAGATAATAAAATCAACAAAACAACAGTAACAACAAGTAGAACAGTTTGCCTTCATGGTCAGTACGAGCAGGAGGAGTAATTACACAGAGAGAAAACGTGTTTTTGAAAACACAATAGGACAGAAAATAAAAAAGAAAGCCAGAATAATGAAACGGTACAGTGGATCATGACACATACAGGCCAAGGTCAGGGGACTATATGTATTTCACTAGTGTTAAATGCTACAATCAGATATCAAAGAGCTGATTCAAGTGCAGAGTGCTGAAGTGTTAAAGTGTTAGATGTGTAATTACATTAGAGATTACCCGATCGCACAGTAAATATAAAGTGCTATTATATATAAAGTGCACAATACTCAATACATATTACATTAATTAAATACCAGCAATTGCAATTATACAACACTGGGAGTACCCATTTTTTTTTTAAATATAAAGTGCCCACCTGAGAAGTCCTGCGGTGGCATCATGTTGTACCACATGGCTCCAGACTCTCCTGCTCTTTCTTTGATGCTGCACAGTCTTACCAACATGTGTTTTCTACCCACACTCAGTCAACTCATGCATCTTCAGTCTCTACACTGGCAGCTCGGATGATCAGGGGGTCCACCAAACAAACTGCCACTATGAAGGGTGGCCTGCAGATAAGAGTCGGTGGTGCTGGCAAACTATGCTGAGCTGGTGAGGGTCAGCGTCCTCCCAGTGGGATTCATCATTCACCCAGAGACATCATATCTTGCGGCAAGTCCAGATGGCTGGGCGTATGACCCATCAGAATCATCCCCATTTGGACTGGTTGTGGTAAGAGGCGATTTCCTCATACTGTCAGTCTCGAATTCTTTTTTCCCTCTTTCTCTTCATGTTGTTAGCTGCCGCCTGTCTATAATCCAAGCCTGATTGTGCTTTACCATCCGTGGGTGGCTGTGTGGGTGAGCTCAGTTACAGAGAGTTTCGGTCCGTAAATGTGGGTTTGAAGCTGTAACTTGAGAGACGTGAGACATTATGGGCCATGTGGGCCAATTATCACAAAGCTGTATACAATACAGTTACAGGCGTATTGCTTCAATCTCAGCGGAATATTTTCACAAAGTCTTTGAGACAAACTGGGAATGTGAAGACATGGTAGATAAATTTAACATGTAAGGGCACTGGAATTGACTTTCTGGTCCCAACAACCTTCAGCAATAGGGCAAGTCAGAACATCTCATAGGACCACTTTCCACCTTTGTCACTATAAATATGAGCCTATCACCATTTACATCATCCGCTGTCATCTGCAATATGGTGGCTGGACACTACAAGGACAACACTCAGACAGACTTGAGAAAAGAATAACAAGGGGGAACTATAAAAGTAAGAGGAGAAAGACGTGATTTTACAGAGTGCAAGGGTTACTGACCACTTAAGCCCACACTTCCCACAGAGGAGATGATCTTTACGGTGAAGCAAAAACCCTTAACGTTAAAAAAAAAAAAAAAAAAACACAAAAAAAAAACTAAATGACGTGGCCTCTTTGACAGGTGAGATTCTAGTTTAACCCTGCATGTCTCCGCTCGTCCCAGAAGAGCCACAGTTGTTTAATCCCCTCACTTTTTGACCTGAACTCGGCAACAGAAGGCCAAGGAAGCATGGTCTGGCTTTGGGCAAAGAGGTTTATTGCTTTCGTGCTTACTTTTTTCTTTCTTTTTCCTTCCTTCTTTGCAAAGCACTTGGGATGAGATGTTGACAAGTTTGAGGTTAAAAACAGGGGATCAGCAGCTTCAAAGACATTATCTAAACTTGTAAGCATAACTTGGAAATTAATTTTGTGTAGTGAAGTTAGGTTTATGTCCTCTTCATGTGAAAGCAGCCACACTTGCTTTTCGATGCAACTCGATGCACTTTAAAACTTTGCCTCTTTCAAAAACGAGGCGATGGGGAGGTTCAGGCTGTGTCCCCGACTGCTTTGTTCATCTGCGCTGTGTCTCTCTGTGCCCTTCCCAATAGCAAAAGTCTAATACGCTGCCTATTTCTGTCCTTCATCTCAACACCAAGAACCAGACACTAGAGACGACTGCCGTACAATCAGCAAAATAAATTACGCAGACATAATCCTGATATATAAAATTCTGATACACAAAGAAAATATTCATGCTCTGAAAGTAGAGCTCCACACTTCCAACTAAAGGGCAGACAGTGGCACTCCAGATGAGAAAGAAAGCCTCCCTATATAAAGTTTTTTTTGTTAAGGATAAATGATTAGAGTCCTTGAGTCGAAACCATGAGAACCAAGTTGTTCAATGAGCAGTCTGCTATACATATTCTCTTATCGTGGCAATAACAAGATGCACTGGAAGGAAAATAACCCAAAAACTTCAAGGAAAACGACTATCTTCTGTAATCAATATTTTATTTTTACTCTTATGAGTAACTGAGGAGAGAAACAAGAATCATCATCACTTTCTATGGTGCAGTCTTTTCCTGTTTCCAGCTGGCATCTTCACATGGAGAATTTAAAGAAAAGATCAGTTGGCATTAATGCATTAAGCAGTAATGTTGTTGACTACTATTGTTTTAGAGGATTCGACCAGGTAAAAACAGGTGTCAAGTCCTTCTAGGAGAGTAAATCAGCATCTCCAAAAATCTTGTGAGCAGACAGAATCATTGAGTGCCAGAAAATTGTCAGAGCATGGCTGCAATAACTTGGGCCTTGATAAAACAAAGTGGACCAACATTAGATAACTTTAAAGGTCCCATATTAAGGTACATTTACTTCACAATGGTTTTCTAACAGTAATATGTGTCCTTACAGTCTGTGTATGAGGCCCCAGATGGGAAGAAAGTCAGTCATCTCCCTCATTTGTTTGCTACACTTTTTAGCGAATGCGTGCTCATACAGGCTATTTTGAGATTTCCCCTTTATGACCTCATGGTGGGAAAAAAAAAAAAACACTGCCTCTAGTAGTGGATACTCACTTTGACCCTTAAAAATGTAGATGAAAACTTACAAAGATTATTGATAAACTGAATGAATTGAGCATAGTATGAAAAACCATAACAGCTAGCCTTGCGGTTAGCAGGAGCTAGCGTTAGCTACTTGGTAGTACAGTGGTCCCTCATTTATTGCGCGGGTTCCATTCTAAAAATAACCAGCAATAGGCGAATTCCGCGAAATAGTAAGCTTTATTTTTTACAACTAATATATATGTTTTAAGGCTGTAAAACCCCTCACCACACACCTTATACACTTTTCTCAGACAGGAATTAACATTTTCTCACATTTCTCTCTTGTTTAAACACTCTCAAAGTTCAAACCTTTATAGAGTTTAACACATATGTGCAATACAGTATTATAGAATTAAACCAAAAATCAAAAACTGTTTTTGGGCTCAAACATTTGTTTGAGAAATGAAAATATAAACATTTTCCTATAAAAAAAAAATATGATAACTTTTAGACATAAAAAATTTAATTTTAATGATCAACCTATGAGATACATAAGAAATTATTAATTGTGACTCACGCGTATTTCACAGTTCCTCTATCAGTGACAGCTCAAAACTCCTGGAGTGAAACATAAACAACTTTAGGAAAGGATGCGCGTTCATAAGCTGTAAAAAAAAAAATAAATAAAATTGCACTGAAAAAATCCGTGAAACAGCGAGGTCAAGAAAGGTGAACCCTATTATAATGAGGGACAATGGTCACTGTAACAACACACATGACTAAACTAAGAAACATCTTCAATCCTACTGCAGCTGCAGAGTCTGAACTTCTTTGGGAAACATTCCTTCTAGTTCAGATCCTGCTGCAAACTGGTATGGCTGAAAAACAGCATTTCTACAAGCCATAGCAATAAACATAATATAATAAACAAAATAATCTCCCGTAAACATTAGCATATGGTACTGGAATGTCTTCTCCAGGGTGGCCAGATCTGATCTACTGTTTCCAGCCCAAACACAATGTAACACCCGCTCACATCAATAAAACAACAGCCCAAATTTCAGCCTCTTTAGAAACTCATGTTAAAACCATAAAACTATTTTATGTATGATAAAGAACATGTCATAAGAAAACAACTGCACTAAATAATCAAAGGGAAAAAAAAGGTCACACGAACAGGCTCCTCAAGAAGCCCTGTTGGGAAGAAACCTGCTCAATCTGGCAACACTGATCTTCTCCCTGAGAGTAATATAGCTTTGTGTTAAATCTGTTTTTTACAGTGAAAACCCAGGAGATTACTTGTACATTCATACGAACTGTCCCATCCAAAAAAATTAAAAAATTAAAAAAAAGATGAAATGAAATAAAATAGACTAGGAGTGGACATACAGAGTTCATTGTACAGACACAGAAACAACCTATTCTCATTAGAGCTCACTAGAGGGGTTTTAGACTTGCTGAAATCCTGGACCAAGACTGGATTTGGAGAAAAACACTTGGCTGTTGGACCTCTGACAACTTTGTGATATTGTCGAAAAAACTGCACAACATGGAACCTTTAAATCACGACTGGCTGTGGAAAGACAGCGGCCTTGCAGCAGCTTGGACCCCAAGACGCTTCGTTCTTCCTCCACATTCAGAGACCTTGAAATCTCACATGAAAGCAGGACTTTTGACCACTTAGCAATGGCACTAATGTTCTTTTATCCTCAGCCTTGGTTAGATGTCCAGTCATCTGCTCCAGTCTGACACAGTGAATGTGTATATTTCTGCATTTGTAGTCAAGTTCATGGACATTCTGGGCTTGGTGGCTTGTCATGCATTTACCCACTCCTGATCTTGAAGCAAGCCGCGGCCAACGCTGACCCTTGTTCTCTTTCTTCCTTTTCCACTTAGGCTTTCAATTCAACTTTTCATAAATATGATTTTGTCACATATAGCCAGCCCTCAATGATCTCCTCAAGGATTACCATCCTTTGTGTTAAAATACTGTTGCCTATCTTCAGGTCTACCGTTAGGTCAGCGGTATTCACCATGATTGCAGTCAAGAGAGATTTCTTCGGGTTTTTTCTCCAACATTTTAAACTACCTTTAAGTACCTTTAAGCTTTTAAATTCATTAAATTTTAAATTCAGAAAGGTTGTTTGAATGTGATTCTTTCATAATGTATGAAGTTTTTTTTTTATTTTATTTTATTATGTAACAATTCTTTCATTTCTTACATTTAGAATTATTTATTAGGATACCTTAGGTTTTGTAGGATGTATTTATAAATGTATCTATTTATTCTTTTGTTTTTTTAAGATGTCTCTCACACGCAAAACAACTTTTTTTCATCTGCTGCACAAACTAGGCCTGGTTTGATACGCAGGCAGACTTCTGTCACCATCTGTGACAAACTGTGTGTGCACTCATGACAATGTGACAAACACTGCCACTTCTCAAACATTTGACAAAATATAAACTTTTGCAACAAATGCATGAACTGCGACTGCTGTCATGAGTGGCTTGCACACCTGTTGTCAGAGCAGACCAGGTGAAGCATAATAAGAATAGGATTCATTGCTGTTAGCACTTTTCAAGTTCAAATTTGCTTTTGCACCACTGACTAGCAAGCATCTGTGGAGTGCCATGTAAGTATATTATGCACACTTTGATATATTCATCACAAGATTTTGGGATTACAGAGCAGCTGAAGAACTTTTCTATGACACTAAATTTAGCACATGCATCAGTGTTCTGATAAGATATTGATGGATTTTTTTTTTTTAGCATGTTCATGAGGTTTTTGGACTGATTACCAAAAATGCAGCAAATTGCAGTTTGTCTACAGGTTTGCTTTTTGGCCTTTTGAGTCAACATCGTGGATGACATATGATATGTGCACTCACACAACAACCAACAATGGCTCATCGGACTATGGGACCCTTTTTAGCTCAAATTTGTACACAAAACTCACAAAGCATCAGAGTGACGTTTTTTTTTTTTTTTCATTGCTGGAATGCTAGACTTAAATATCCTACCACCAACTAACACAGGGGCTAGATTTCTTTTTTTTTAAATATATATATATATAAATATATATTATTATTATTATTATA
>OMNM01034283.1:14621-38424 GCA_900302745.1 Parablennius parvicornis | reverse complement strand
TCCCTTTAATAATTTTTTTTTTTTTTTTTTTTGGGGGTTTTTTTTTTTTTTTTTTTTTTTTTTCCTCGCTGCTAAAAGCAGCCGCTCTGCGAACTCTGGACGAAACCTGGAAGGCGTCCACGCTCCGGCGGGAAAACACCACTGAGCATAATGTAGCGACAACACACAGCAGCAGTCACCTTGAACGGAGTGGGAGCTTTCAACACACACGCACACGCAGACGGGTCGGGTCACCAACATGCTGAGGAAGCATTTTGCTGTACCCGTGTGCTGACGCCTTGAAAACTTCCCTCTTTAATATTGGCACAGTTACTCAAAGAAAGTGACATTTTTGATACCTCTCAATGTTGTTTGTTTTGGGTTTTTTTTTTTCAGTTTTGTATTTTTTTTTTTTGGACATGTTCCCACTCGGGGAGTACGCAAATGAACATCGAGAAAATATCTGTTGTACACCCAAAGGATCAAAAGATTTGGCGTTAAGCCCCAAACTTCATCACTTCATTGTGCTGTGTGTCTTAGCATCAGAAAAGCCTTCAGTTCAAAAGTAAACAAAACGAGGGTTTGTGTACATTACAGAGGAGGGGAAAGTACAAATACTTAGTTACCATGTTTAAGTACAATTTTCGAGTATCTGTGCTTCACTGGAGTATTTTTATTTTTCTCTGATTATTCTTTACTTTTGATCCCTGCGTTTGGATTATAATGCCTCTAATTTCGACTCCTCTGACTCAGCAGTTATTGTTTCAATGCGATGACGTGACGGAAGAGACACAACAATACAAAGTCAACAAAACATCAACAAGTAGAGTGAGTTCGTGATACAAGAAAATACACTACCGCCATTAATGAACATACTGCATGAACGTACAAGGAACGACTTGAATTTAAAAGGGATATGAATTCAATTTTTTATTTATTTATTTATTTATTTTTTACAGTTTCTCATAGAAACCTTTTGTTTTGGAAGCATTGGTACTTCATTTGCTTAGAGTTTCAGAACCTTTAACTTGTCCTCATTACATTTTCATCTATGATGCTGTGTTTGCTCAAAAACACTCTGTTTTAAAACAAATATCTCTGATCAAATGTAAAGAATGTGTTTCCTCTCTTTCTTCTTTAAAATGACATGGAAGAAGGATCTGTTATGATATGAGGACTTCTTTCTCCTAGGTGTTTGTCAAATTTTTCAGAACGGCTTGTTTCCAAACCGAGATGAATCACATCAAGTCCTGTACATGTTGTCAACAGACCATTTGGCATTATGATTTCTAACATGGTTGTTGCAAAACTGTTCAAGAAGCTTCTCTTGCAACATCAGAACTAATAACTCTCTTGCACAGATGGGTGGATCCCGTTTGTTTTTCTCCCGAGTTCTAATAGTACAGGAAAACAAAGGCAGTGAAACTGGATTCAATCAACCGGACTTGCAGTCATGAACATTTAGGAGGATTTTTTTTTTTTACTTTTTTGTGTTGAGTTTTGTGACTTGAGTCAAACACTTTGCAATCTACTAAGATGAAATAGGATTAAAAGATTGTGATGTTTTTGTGATGTAAATGAAAACTGTATCAATAAATGGGGAAACGTTACTTTCACAACATGCACACACACGTTCCACATTTCACTCGTTTACACTTCTCGACTCCCTGAGGCAGTGAACGGCAGATAAACAACTTTGAAAAGTTTCATGCTGGAAAACACAAGTATTTTTTGTGGTATTATCCTGGATTACATTTGCAGCTGTCGCACTACAGATTGAGCAGATAATTATTACTATTTGGCCGAGAGCATTTCTTCAAAACCACATTGCAGCTGATGATTGAGGAAGCAGGGCTGGGTTTCCTCATAGCTGATGTTTTTGGCAACATGAATTTGTATTTGTATTTCTTTTTTATGAAATCCACACCACTTGATGCACACATTTTGCATTTCTACATTCATTTCATGTGGAATTTGAAGTTTTGAAGCATATTGGACATATAGGTGAATTTCATTTTGGCTTACAATATCATTTAAAAACAACAGGAGGGGGAGAAATTTTAAAGGAAGATGAGTGAAGACCACTTTTTACTTTTGCTTTTGAGAGCTTATCTTCATCACAGCTGCTGAGGATGATCTGCAAAAGCAGGTTCAGCCAGTAAAACCTCATGCCGATGTGTGCCACATGCTAAGCCTTCTGTCTCGTGTACATCTTTAACAACGACAGGCTACACGGATGTGTCAATATGGAAAAAAACAAGCTTCAACCTTTGCTACTGGATCATCAAGATTTTTTTTTTCCTTCAGTGCCGTGCAGGTTGAAGAAAATCAGTATATAATCTCAGTGAAGTGAAAATACTCATAGCTACTGCAAATGAGATGTAACTGAATTTTACTCTTATAATAGTCTCATACAAGTCCAGAAAATCATTAGGAGTAATTACACCACGGTTTATTCATTGTCTCTTGCCATCAGTCCACTCATTGGACGGTCATGTCAACTTGAATCTCATAGCCGCTTTCTTCATATCACCCTCGACCTTTGGAGTAATGTCCCAGCTTTTAAATGTTTAATACGAATCAAACACGATATTGTAAAACATCTGAATAAAGATAAATGTTGGCAAACATAGTCACAATTGAATTGGTTTAAAGAAAAAAAAAAGTGAGTCACATACATGCTTTACAAAGGAAAACTCCACATTTCCTTGAAGCTGACGCTGGCACATACATTAGACATGTGACCACTTGTCATCTGCTTTGGACAGGTTACTGGTAATCTAGCAGTATGTTCTGATGAAAACAGAGAGACAGTTTTAACTGTTACCACACGTGGGGTTTTCCCCAAATTACTATGGGGTGTGTACAAAAAAATAGTATAGACTTACTCCTTATTTTAGGTCATTACTATAGATACTCTCTTACTGCTTGTTATTGTTTGCTCAAGTTAAATTCAGATATTTTTTTAAATAATCCATTCTGCATTCAACCTATAGTTAATCGTATCTACACGTACTATGTGGTGCAGCCAGAGTTCTCACCAACACAAAGAGGGTGGAGTACATAACACCCGCGCTCCAATCCCTGCACTGGCTGCCTGTGTGTCAAAGGATCCACTTCAAAATCTTACTTCTGTTCTATAAAGTTTTGAATGGTCTCGGGCCTAAATATATCTCTGATTTACTTGTAGATTATAAAACATCCAGACTTGCTCAGTGTTCCTAGAGTCAAAAACAAACAAGGTTAAGTTCCTTTGCTCTTCACTTGTGGAACAAAGTTCCTGAACACATGAAGACTGCTGACACACTTACTTCTTTTAAATCAGGACTTAAAACATTCTTCTTTGCACAGGCTTTCGAATGAACAATAGATTTTACTTCATCAAATGTATATAATACATTCCCTACCTTATCTATTCTACTTTTTATGCTGTTTTTATATTATTTCTTTTAAAGCTTTAATGTATTTCTTTTATTCATATATTTCTTATGTTTTTGTTAAGTTTTTCTGTGTTTCTTTATTTAATTTCTTTGTGAAGCACTGTGAATTGCCCTGTGTTTGAATGGTGCTCTACAAATAAATTTGACTTGCCTTACCTTTGTTTTAAAAGACTAATTTATAACATTTAACCAGCATGGAAAGTATGCTAAAACAACAAAACAACATTTTTAAAAAAGTATGCAAGAAACTTGTAAGCTTGCAGTTCAAATGAAAGAACACAATCCATTTTCCTTTCAACTTTCATTGAAATTGAATGAATTCATACAAAAACTGAGAAATATAGGTAAGTCAAACATGAAAAAAACATAAACACAAAGTTTGGGGTGATTGAAACTAGCAAACATGAAGTACAATCTCTCAAAACAGCTTGTAGCTGCTACTTTCTTAGCAGCTATTGATTACAATGACTTTTTTTTTTTTTTTTTATGCTTCTGCCAACTCTCTGCACAAGCTGTATGCTTTCTATTATGGAGCTCTACGAATCCTAAATGGCTTTAAACACCTCACCCATCACTCTGCTCTGTATCCTCTGGTCACCATTATCAACAGTGGTGTAACTTCTGAGAATCTCCCTTCATATATCTCACAGTCTTCTTGAATTTAATGTTTAAACCCTTTAACAGAAGCTAAAGTTGTCCCGTTTTCTCCATTAAACAATCATCAGGGATATTTGACAAATCCCTGACAAACATTTTAACCTGCTTCTATTCGTTACTTGATATTTGTTTGTCTGAAAACAGTCATGTTATAATTCATGATTGTTCTGAAACAATTCTCAAAGTGACCTTGTCACTACTTGTATAAAGGTTAATCAAACAAAAGCTTTTGACAGTCAGAAGAAACTCGGCAGCTTCAGGTGTAAAAAAAAAATCTATATGTCACTTTAAATGAAACAAAAAGCAGTTCTGAAAGGATTTCCCGGCCTCATCAAGGCAGCTGTAGTAGTTCTGAAGCGTATTGCACGTTCGCAATGCATTCTGGCACAGTATGTTCAGTGCGTGACTTCCAAAGTCCATATTCATTGTGGTATTATTCCTACATAGAGGCACGCTTATCTGTTACGTATATAAGATAAAGTCAGAGACACCGTGTCCCTGCCATATGTCTGGAGAGGCAGGTACTTTCCCAGATGATCATATTGTCAACACAGGCTGCCAACTACAACCACTGACTCACTTTCTCTCCTCCCTTTGCGTGCTCCTACTTCTCCTCTTTCTCCCAACAACCGTCCCGCCATCTCTTTTTTTACCTGATGAATCACTCATTAAATTCAGAGGCATGAGCCGCTCACGCTCATCATATTTCTGTGGCGGCCGTGTTGGCTTTGCAAACCTGCTCCGCTGCTGTTGCTAAGTGACAGTTGAACCTGCGCCCATTTAGGTGTGCAATGTTTGGCATGTCACCATAGCAGTGTTATGGAGGGCAGAGACGGTTAAATATTTGCAAACTATCACTTATTACGGACCTTCCACACTGTACTCGTCGGGGGCTTTAGGAGAACATGGGCCGGGATCAGAGGGGGAAAGAAATCTTAATTTGTTTGAGTTGAAAACACGTGAAAAATACATGCCCGGACGCTCAAGAAGCGCTTTTCTTTATCAGGCACAACAGGAGATTCAATTTAGTTTCAACAGAAAGGAAACCCTATTGCTTTGTATGTTGAGCTCACCTGACTGTCACCGTGAAAGATGCAAGGATGACTGTGCAGTTTACGGCCATCACTGATGACTCAGACTCCTAAAAAGTTCCCTTCAGTTTTCCTCCTGGTTGGTCAATGTGTCTTCTTAGAAAGGAACTCCGAGTAGGGAAACATATTAAGTTTCATTTCAGCTTTTTCTTTTACATATAGGTCATCTGTACAAGACTATAAAACATCTATTATCCATATTTTTAAGTGTTCTTCAAATTCATCTGAACTGCATTCACTCTCAGACTATAACCAGTTAACATTGCCCTTAACACAAAGCATATTAGTTACTTATTAAATCTTATTTCAAGCAGATTAAGACAATTAACATGCACTTGTCAGACAGCAAGTACAGGCCAGACAAGCATGGTGCAGAAAACACTAAATACAAAACAAGAATAAAAAAAACTGCCTTGAAGTTGTACAAAGAGAAATTATCACAACTGGTAAAATACATTTTATTTGAAAAAGACATGAAGGAAAATCTAGAGCTCAAATTAGATGATAACATATTAGTAAAAATAGCAAAGCTGTATTTAAATCAAAAAGACAAAATATATTAACAAAAATAAAGAGTTATGAAGAGAAATGGATTAAAAAAAACAGCTGATAAACTAATATAACACTTAGTTAAAACAAAATCATTAAGTTGAAGGACTTTGTTTTTATACTATTTCTGTTCTAAATCATTCCATTTCTATCTTCATCTACTTCATTTACTGCTCATGATATGAGCATTGTGCAACTTTGAAGTTACAAAAACACAAATTGTGAACGTGACTGACCTGAGAGTCTCTTTCATTCTAGGTCAGAATCATCAATACGGCTAGACTGTATTATTCACACGTTTGACCTCTACGAAAGTCAAAAATGATATCTGAGACTTAAGAAAGAGAAACGGAGCTGACTCTGAAGCAGATCTGGTCTCCTGTCACATGTTCAAAGTAAAAGCAGAATTGATTGATTACAGTAAACACAGTTTGAGTTAATGATCCATTGATCCATCCAGCTCAGGCACTTTAAACAGTCTCAACGCAAAGAAAAGGCAAAATCTCTGAGATCAAATGAAAGGTACATTAGTTTTAAGAGCACCATGTGCAAGATGCATTAGGAAGAATAAAGAACCATTCAAAATAATGTCACACAGAACAACAGAGCTGGAGGGTAAAATTCTTAGTTATCATTATTTAAACTTTCAATTTAAAACCCGAATGACAGAAACAGCTTTAGAACTAAACCACATCTGCCTTTAATGAGGAAAGACTTCCCAGACATTTCACATTAATGTCTTCCAACCATATTAATTGGAGAAAACATTAGGAAGTCCAGCATTCAGCCAAAAATCACTAGTGGGCTGGGTTACAAATACTCTCATTACAATAATGAGGTGGTAGCATTGAGAACTTGGTACAATTTTCACAGTGTGAATAGATAGTCAAACATTTTCTTTATTCATTAAATGTATAATTTGAACAAGGAAATGTTTCTCTGAGAAATAAACTGAATAACATTATCAGCAAATCAATTAACTGTGTTTACAAAGGTAATTAATACTTTGAGTAGTAAAGAAGTACATTGTATATTTACCAGAGCAGATTTCAATTGAAGTAATGTTACAGTATTTGTAGGCGAGCATATACTCTCTGGAGTATTTTCAGTGCAGTATTGCATCGTCTGTAAAGATACACTATTCGTTGTAATGCTTTTTTATCTTGTTTTAAAATACATTAGATGTGTCTGTAAGCACAGGGGCTCCAACATGTACCATTACTTGTGCAGTTTCTGTTTTCTTTTATTCAGACTTGTGGCTTCTCACCTCCATTTCTCATATTACAGATTTTTCCCACAGTCACTGTCAGGACCTACATACGTAAACTTTTACAACACAGATGACACATTTATTATACAACCATGTCCCAGCATGTTACAACACAACCGGCAGCATAGCTTGGCATGCCAGTAATAGAAAATATTTAAAAAAAAACAAACAAGTGGGAAACTTAGTATTGAGTAGTCGCTTCCTGAGTCACCAAGAAATCACACACGCACACGCATGCGCGCGCACATACACAGAACTGCCTGGAAGCTATCATCAACAGGAATGCCCTGCAAAACTTCTGAGAGTGTGTGAGAGACGTAACGTAAACAGAAGTGTGACCACGCTATCATGCGAAAACAAGAGAGATTGAGTATGGTATAGTGAGTATAGTAAGTAAGTTTAGTGAGTGAGACGTATGTGTCTGAAAGCTGAGCCATGCTTGCCTCCCTGTGCAGCGTATCCGCCAGCTTACTTGCCCGCCCGATGAGAAAGAGGCGGATCAAAGCAGGAACGAATTTTTCCATCACAGTGGCACAGTTGGTGAAGCTCTAATGCTGCCGTCAGGTGTATATTTAGATTCCTTATTTATATCCAGCTGCAGTTATTAATAGTTAAACATGAGAGGCCTGTTGGCCTTTGGTAAGAGTGTCGTCCCGTCCATTTGACATGCGGGCGAGGTCTGGGTGTTGTTCTGGTGGCACATGCTCTTTTCACTGACACTATCTCACATTATTGAGAAAATATTAAGCCGGGGTGGAATTAACACATTACAAAATATTCACATTGACGTGGATACAAATACTTGCGCTTTGAGGGGACTAACAGAATTTTTTTTGGGATTTTTCTTTGACAATAAGTTGCTCCTGAGTTTCAATTGTTGGTTCTCCATTTTTTTAACTGGTTAGTTTATCTCATTGTAAGAGGTATATTATGAAATAATATATTCACTGACAATTAAGGAAATTATACGTTCATCTATTCATTCATTAGTTTTTATAACCTGTCCTTTTACTCATAGTTAATTAAATTTAAAACAAAGCACATGTCGTTGAATTTCAGTTGTGTTGATATAAAGTACGGTCATCTCCAAAAAATACAATGTTTCACAGTTCATCCAGTATATATCCTGATTCAGTGATTTATAAGACAAATGTAGCTTCATAGCTCTCTATAAAATCACCAAAACACATATATTTTCACACATACTTACATGCCACATAAAAAGCTTACACTTAAAGTGCTCTTGATCACCTCAAAATGACCTGAAAATAGGCACATTTTCTCATCCACCATCAACATCTGAAAAGTACTGGTAGATTTAGAAAAACATCCACATGCTGTGTCGGTAAATTGTAGTGAAACCTTATGGTTATCGCACATGTCATTGTTTCATGAAGCAGAAGTGAGGACCTTTAATTACGCTTAATTTTATGTCTCTTTCACCTCAAGTGTCCACTTTTATTCCATAATCTTTTGTTGAATGCAGCAGTGTTATGTTTTAGAGCCTTTACTTTAGCAAACATTACCAGTCTGCACGGAAAAGCAGTGACCTTGTGGCCTGGCATTTATATTTTGTTGAATCTGCACAACTTTATTATATTTTACTGAATTGGTTTGCTGGGAGTTTCGCTGGCTTTTCTTTTCTCTTCTGGCTCACACTTGATGCTCACGGCTGTCACGTGTTAGCGCAATAGTAATTTTGAGAGCTTTCTACATTTTCACAATAACGATCATAACACATGAGCTGTCATTGCCAGGACTTAATATGACTCATGTGTGTGTGACGCATACAGCGTGGCTTGTTAAAAGTACTAGAAGGCCTCAACTAGCTAATATCAGTATTGTGGTTAAAAAAAAAACACACACACACACAAAAAAAAAAAGATGTGATGCTGGAAGATATGCTATTAGTTATTTGGGGTTTTGTATTTTTCCGACTTTCATTTAAGTCGTACATATGAACATGTGATAGGCGTATTGATGACTCAATACAAAACTGGTTCATGCAAATAATTTGCATTAGAAACATTTTTCTTCGCAATTCTGATCATAATCTATAATACATGTACCCTGCAAAACAGCAAAGGGTCATGTGTACACACACACACACACACACACACACACACATACACACACGCACCTGAGTTCTTATGAGAAGGGAAACTAAAAAAGAGAGTCTTGCGTTGCTCTCCATGGAAACTAGTGAATTAAAAACATTAGCTAACGACAATATGCTTCTGGCAATAACAGCTTTGCTTCTGAAGTTGTGGCATTTGAAGAGTGGCAGTCTTGTTTCCGTTGTAGGCCGTAAAGTTAAAAGTTATGAATCTTCCATGAAAAACACCAGCGATGTCAATCATATAACAAAATATGACTGGAAGTGTTGTTTCATGAATTTATGAAGAATTGCATTACATATTGAGATCTGTTTTTTGGTTGTTTTTTTGGTTGTTTTTTTAAAAGGTGTGAAAAAACATTATTTTTACCAATGACAAATTCAAACAAATGGCACAAACGTGTTTTCAACATCCATTCATCATCCACGCCGGTTCATCCAACTTAAGTTCCAGGGTTGGGGGGGGCTGCAGCCAATCCCAGCTGACTATATTTAAAGGCACTGTGCATTCTGGACAGGTCACTTTTGCCTTGATGGGCAATTTTTGATCACCACATAACCTCAAATGGAAGTGATTGGGGAAAACTCACACAGAGAGAACATAAAAACTCCAAACAAAAAGTCTACCAAACCTTTACTGTGGTGATACGTGTTATGAGATGAGAGCCCAAACCACTCCACCACCACGAGGTTCATATTTTCTACAGACAAGGGGAAGAACTGTCTCCAATAAGCTCATTTATCTCACCTCAAGCCAAAAGTTTGTGGATTTTAGTGATCAATACAATACATGGCTGTGTTCTGCTGACTTCTGAACTCTGTGTGCTCCAGCCTGTGTTTTGTAATCACAAGTGAAACTAAAGGATACAGGGGCGAAGGGAAAGCAATAGCTGTATGTGTTCTGGAAATGAGCAACACACAGCAATATATCACCACCACTGTGTGGGTAAAAGCACTCAGAAACTATACGGTGTGTGACCAGGGACAATACGCTTTAAGACTCTTCCTGAAAACATTAGTCATAGGGATGTATATACTGTAAACACATGATTACATGTTTACGTGTTTTTGAACAGATACATTGCTTTTATTGATAGTTTCAGAAAGAAAAAGGGATTGTGAACAAGTATTTGCTTTTGAGTGCTTTAGATTTAACAGAAATAAAACTTCACATGGACCTAACTGATTTATCAGACATAATATTCTCGTCCATTATAGAAGTGAGCACAAACCAAACATGAGTGATCATGTGTAAACTACTCAAGGTCTAGATTCAGGGCGTGTAAATAAGACACTTTGCTTTTCCATGGCCATAAAACTAAAACATTTCACACAGCAAGCTAAAAATACACAGATTTTTTTTCTTCTTCTTCTCTCTCTCTCGCTCGCTCGCTCGCTCTCTCTCTATATCTCTCTTTTCAAATGTTGTTGTTGTTTTACTACCCGCCCACCTCTGAGCTCACAATGAAACTTGAGGCAGGGGGAGGGTCGTGCGGGAACATGGCAACTGGAAACTCCACCCAGCCGCTGGGAGTGGCTTGTGACTTGCGGAGGATAAATGCCACAACCAGTACACACTGGAGTCTAAGTCTGGACACAGGTATCCAACAGACAACCGTGGTTCAGAGTTGATTCTTCCTCTTGTGGCCAAAGGCTTACAGCATGTCCGAAATGCTTGACGACCTCTTCACGAAGGTGAGTCAAACTTCACTGTTTTGTTTCTTTTTTGTTCTTGGCTTTTATTTTGGAATGAGCAAACATCAGCACTTTGTAGGAGTTGGAGTTTGGAAGTTGGTTTATAATATTATTTCGGCTCATTTCATTACTACGTGAAACTTTGACTCCTTCTGAGCCCAACTTGAGTCGCAGAGGTTTTCTTCACGTTAAACAGATAATTAGATGAGGGGGACGTTTAGGGCTGAGTTGTTTGTTTCTTCACTTCCATTTTTTTTTACTGGTGCCAGAAATAGCAGTCAGACAACATTTATCCACATTTTAATCACTGTGATGACATATAATGGCAAATTCAATGTCATTACATTACTTTATGCTTCATTTCACTATGCAAAGAAACCCCCCTTTTGTAAGTTAAAAAAAAAAGTAGTTTAATTGAATAAAGGCAGTGCCTGTTTCAATGTGCTGCTTTGTATTCAGCATAATAACAATAATGTCAATCTTTTCTTACAGAACTTTCTGAACTTGGCCCTCAACGATGCCTTGCTTCCACAACAGTCCCAGCTCAAAGTCCCTGGGCAGAGTCGGCTGAACCGGTCAGCCTCCTTCTTCACTCCTCCCTCCCCTCCTGAATCTCTGAGCCTCAACCTGGGAGCCGAGCACGATCAGGACGACGAAAATGGCAGCTCTCTCTGGTTGTCCAACATCTGGAGCCAGGCCCCGCTCTCCAAACAGACGCAGCCTCCGTTCCGGCCTGATCGATCCATGAGTCTGACCGAGTCGAGCAGCAGCCTCCTCTCTTCTATTCGACAGCTGAAGAATCTGGATGTGTTTCCTTCAGGCCCCGCTACGACTGTAGCTCCTCCACCGGGCTTCCCGCCCTCGTCTACCCTCCCAGCCCAGGTCCCGCCGATGCTGTCGTCCAACCGTTACAAAACTGAACTGTGCCGCGGCTTCCAGGAGACTGGCAGCTGCAAGTATGGCAGCAAATGCCAGTTTGCTCATGGCGAGGCAGAATTGCGAGGACTGTACCGGCACCCCAAGTATAAGACCGAGCCCTGCAGAACCTTCTACAACTTTGGCTACTGCCCCTACGGCTCACGCTGCCACTTCATCCACGAGGAGAAAATCAGTGGTGGCGCGTCGCCGTCTACCAAATTCCAGTGCCAACCGAACCCCACAACAACCAGTGGGCACAACCCACGCCACCAGCTCCGCCAGAGTGTCAGCTTCGCAGGGTTCCTTGGAGCTTCGCGCAGCTCATCTCCTCCATCATTCCCTTCATCCGTCAATGATCCCAACATGGGGTTCAGCCGCGCTCCGTCAGTTTCTCCACCTCCTGCTGATCTCCTGTCTCCGGTGTTTGGGGACACCGTGCAGCGGGAGGCGGCCGCCTTCCAGTTTGGCAACCATCAGACCCGCGCCAGCACCGGAGACATCCATAACATTCCAGTCATACTGGAGCCAAAGACTTCCCGCTGCGTGTGTGGCCATGGAAAAAACTTTAACAGCAACAACAGCAGAGTCATAACCAGCATGGAGGACGGGCAGTATCAGGACAGCGGCATGCTGTTTCCTGGCCCGGGAGCCCACGGGGGATTCACGAGGCCTGCTGGGCTCCAGCGTTTTTCCTCCGAGGACTCCCTGGAGGACAGCTACAGCAGCAGCAGCAGCGGCTCCAGCGGAAGTGAGTCTCCAACATTCGACGGTTCGGCCACCAAGAGGCTCACCGTGTTTGAGCGTCTGTCCCTTTCTGACTAAATGGAAGTGACACTTTTAAGAACTCTGGGACTTGCCTTCAGAACCAGAACAAGTCAACACATTGCTACAATAACACTTAAAGTTCTTAATTTATCTTTGTAAAACTCAACCTAGACAAACGACACAATCTGTGATCGATTTTAGTAGCCAAATGTTATCACATTATATTTTTATACGTACAGATAATGTGTAGCCTATTGGGCCATCGTATGTGGTCTGCTATAAGAATTAACTCATCTGCAGGTAGCGACGTCACCAGTTCATATCCTGGTTTGTAGTTGATCAAAAATGGCTTATCTTGAGTGATAATCAATATCTCTGTGCCTTAAAGATTTCTGCCTGCCTTACGGGCTATCAATTATGTGTGCCACAAACAGTATGTTTGATTCAGTAGCCTTAATCAATGAGACCTGACATGAGTCTGTGTTATGCACTTTACAGCTAATTCAGATGGGAGAAGCTGTCAAATCTCCCAGTAGCATTCAGCCAAAGCTTCAGACTTCACTTTGCTCCGTGTGTGTGTTTGTGTGTGTGTTTGTGTGTTTGAGTGTTTGTGTGTTTGTGTGTGTGTGTGTGTGTGTGTGTGTGTGTGTGTGTGTGTGTGTGTGTGTGTGTGTGTGTGTGTGTGTGTGTGTGTGTGTGTGTGTTTGTGTGTGTGTGTGTGTGTGTGTGTGTGTGTGGGTGTGTGTGGATACGAGTCTGAATAGTTGGATGTGTAGGTGTATGCGTGTAACAAAGTTTTTTTCTAAGACTTAGGGTGCATGCAAACATAAGTTGCAGAATTTCATAAGATCAAAGTGTGCAGATCGCTAAAGTTTTGTCACAGAGTTTTGACCTGAACATCTATATCCTAAAACACTTGACAGGATTTGCATACGCCAATCATTCTCTTAGATTTTCTGTTTTTTTAGAAGACTGCATGCCGCCTTATATTTCCCCATTCGTTCGACAGCCTGGTTCAGGGAACACCGCAGTATTTCCTTTTTGGTTATTGGTCGCCTTGTGTTGTTTAACTTAAACTAATATATTTATTATGATATTTATTTGTGTTTAAAGAAAAAAGCAAATGTATTTTGTACTTTATTTATGGAAGAATATTTCAAACTCTGTGAAATAACAATGTGAGTTTAAAAGAAAAAGCAGTAAAAAAGAGAATCTTATATTTTTAATTACCTTAAAGGGACAAAATAAATTTCTGAATAAAGAAATGATTGTAAGCTATTCTTTCTCCTGACTTTTATTATTCTCTCTATTCACCACATGAGTTGCACAGTTAATGGATTGTACATGAAATCCAAGAGGCTTCGAATTGTTTACACAGCAGACACTGACTTCTCAAAGTACAGTTGTTTCATTAATTGTCTCAAGTCAGCCATTAAAAGTACAAACAACACAAACCAAAGCTTCTATAAGTGAAGCACAGCAACCAGAAGTGTCTTTGCTACTTTGACAAATAAAAGTGACCGCTCTGCACGGCAAGAGTCAAAATGTTGTCTTGTTTATTTGTCAAGCTCCTCAGCATATTGATCTAGTTTCTAGAAACTCACACATATGGCCTTCATTACATATTTGAAATATGTTCAGTTTTGGTAAAATTATTGGCTACTAAAACACATGTGTATGGACTAGTCACCTGTACTTTATGATACAGAATCTGACACCATTTCATACAGTCAATCATCTATTCTGCTTCATCAAATGTAGAATTTGAAGATAGTGGAGCCAATCCCAGCGGACTAAAGGCAATTTACACTTTAAAACAGGTCACCAGTCTGTCTCATAGCAAACACATACAAATTCACACTTAAAAGCAACTTAGTTTCACCAATTAACCCCAAAAAGCCCAGAGTAAACCAGGGATATTCTTGCTTTGAACTAAGAGTACACATCAGTACTTACTGTGCTTGACCACTTGTTCATATACCTTGTTGACATACATTTTTGAGGGTGGTTGTTTCATCAGTGGGTCTCACTAGAAACTAGACAAATGTATTAACGTTTCAAAAAGTCAAAAAGGTCTGATGAAGGAATAATACCTTTTCGTTGATACTAGAACCTGGATACAAGAGACGGATATACTTTTAAGTTCTTAGTTGTAGCAAATAATCACGTCCAATAAAGTCAATACCACTACTAGTAGTCATTTTATTGAATAGAAATTAGAACTAGTAATATGTGTTAGAGTCAACAAGAGATGGAAATAAAGAGTTGGGCAGCAATAGGATATAACTTTTTTTCTGTTTGAGTGGCTTAATGGATAAGGACTAACCTGCTCTATGTGAAACCTTGACCATCTGTCCTGTGACTGTGTTTTGTAGCATACAGTGTCTTTGTTTTGTATACAATGCTGTGCCAAGATGACTTCATGTCTACACGCCACCACACTGCTTTTTTTTTTTGTGTGTGTGTATTATTCAATGCGATTTACATCATTATAAATTATTATAATTCATCGGTATTGATCATTGTCAAAAACAGACATTTGACACGTGAAACATTATGGAAATCTGATAAGGAACATAAACAATAGCCAAAAAACTGATTGACAAGAGGTCATATTCTGTCACAAACGAGCTTCCCGAGTAAGGACCAAATAAGAAACCATTTTAGGATGAATGTCTGTTAACATGATTGAATCAAGCTCTTTCAGTCACAGATTGTACTGTCATTAGGTAATGCCCGCTATTCTGTTGTATCCAAGGTACAGTTTGATATATTTGGTAAGTAGACCCTCAAGTGTAGGCCTATCACACTTCATTACACTGAAAGCCTTGAAAATTGTGTAATGAAGCAATCACTGGTTTAAAACTGGACTTCTTTATTGTCAAAAGTCACAACAAATCACACCACTGTGGAGCCCCACATCTGACCGACCTTGACTAAATATCAATGTTTAGTTTCCAGCTTTTGGGATGAACAAACACTTGTGTGATTCACAGAACGACACAACATCCACATTGTTATATTTCATAACTTCCATGGAAAATCACACATAGAGAGGATGAGGACAGTTTAACTGTTGTATAAGGATTCTAAACGATGGACACTCTTCGAGCTTGCGCAAAACAACTTTTACAAGTTAAGCAGAAGTTCATGAAACAAGCCTGTTGCAAATTTCCATTTCATACTCCCAGTGTGATCTCATGTGATCTCATGTTGCGCAACTCGTGCACACAGCTACATTTCAGCAGCTGTGAACTATGTGGCAGTTCTGCAACCTGGAAAAGGAAAATGTTTTTTTTTTTTTGTTGTTTTTAAAGCTGTTACACTGGCAGCCCACAGTGACTGAAAAACAAACAGAAACATAAGGCCCTTTGTGGAAACCTGGGAGATAAAGTTCGATTTGTTCAACAACTACCACTTACAACAGTGGCATTCTACGTGTGTTGCATTTTGGTTTTACAACATTGAAAACCAGGGACTTCTCTTTCTTACAGTTTTTTTGTTTACTCTTACCTCCCAAAATGTCACTCAAGGCATCTGAATTTGCAACACAAAAAAGTCAGGATGCTCAGCTCGGACTTCAAGCAAAAACCCCTTTTCTAGAAGATTATTTGTATCAGATTTAACCTTTAAAATCTAAAGCATGGCTGCAGATAATGTCTGTATCTGTAGTTACATATTTATTCGTATTTTCAATATATTCAGTAATTCAGATTTATTACCATAGTTTTAAATTTTTTGGTCATTTCATCAGTTTCATTGTTTTTGAAAAAGGCTGGCAATGGCTTTTCTCTTTAGGTCCGCCACCAGCTCCTTGGCCTCTCTCACATTTAATTCTTTATCTTGCTTTTGTTGGAAAATGTGTTTCTTTCTCTTTGTAAAGAGGTTTTAACTGTCATCGTTAATATTCAATGAGACCTGTTGTTTGCTTCAACAGCTGCTCCTTCAGTGCAGATTGTCCATCTTAAATAAGCAAAAAATGAACTAAACAGTTGAGCACTGTCAGTCATCTCTTACTGTAATATTTATTTCATTTTTACAGCAAACGTCTAGAGTAAGTCTAGTCCTACGCTTCCTGTTCAACTAAATGGTTTGGGTTATGTTTTTGTTTTTCACAATGGCATCTTTTACACAATGGCTGACATCACCCAGGAGTAATAATATTTGTTTGCCGTCGATCAGATTCCAGGTGGGGCGCTTGCCAACCTGGTGCATCACAACACACCCATTCACAACAATATAATCTAGGTCTTGTTTGTTTCTTTTAAGTAGCAGTCGTCCATCAACATCCTTTGTGAGTCTGCTGCTGAGGTGAAGACGAGTGACTACCACTTGTGGCCACAGAAGTCACTGTTGCAAATACTCAGCAATAGGTTCTACATTATTGCTTTGCATGCCACTAATATTTCTCTGTCAATATGCAATTTACTGAAATGTTACGTATATTTGGTTGATAAATCAAAGTCTAAAGACTTATGACTTAATTTTCAAGTGATAATTTTTTTCTTGGGTTCCAGACTGCCTCAGCTCTGGTGACGGCTGTGCAATGTGTCTTTAAGCCTTGTTCCTCTTTCAGCCAATGGCAGGATGTGTTGCCATGGTGATGAACAATGACCACAAGTGTAAGCTGCAAGACCAAAGAGAAGTCATCAGCCTGTGCTCACAAACATTACCATCCCACCCTGTTTCATAAGACCAGACTGGTTAAAGTTCACCGATATACACAGCTGGTACGTGAAACCTCAACAAGCAAAGCTTTATTCATATAAGTTCATGTGAATATATATGAAAATCCAGTAAGTAAATGTAAATGTATATTCTGTACTGATGATATCAAATCGGAGCAGAATAAGGTGCGAGTTTAAATGCAGCTCACGTTGCCGGTCAACTTTCCAATGGGGAAGCAATGATTTGCTGCTTCTATTTTCTGTGGCTTCGCAGACAAGCTGCTTTGCGTCTGTCTCCACTTTTCGAATGCACTATGATCATTATCTAAAATGTCTTCATACTACACATGAACTACCTGAGTTCAACCAGTCTTTTTTATTGCAGCCTCCATATTATCACCTCCTTCTGTGGAGCCATTAATGATTAACCAGGAAGCCGCTGCCTTCAAAAGTCTCTTTACCAATGTCACCTGATCTTGAGCCCTGATCACACAGCACATGTACGTGCAAACAGAAATCTCTGGTTTAGTGTGTGGAGTGGATTGTCTCCCCATCTGTCGGTTAACGGTTTGATCCCCCACACTCCCAAACTGTCCAGGAGTCCAGGTGTCCTTGGACAAGGCATTAGTGTGGGAGTGCTTTGCAGGGCAGCCAGTGGTGTGTATGAGTGTGTCCTTGTCAGACCAAATGCAGGAAAATGATTAATTAGGAGTTAAAATGTGCTATTTAAATAAAGTCCGTTTATCTTTTATGGGGCCTTCCCACTGACATAATGCATTCGCACATGATCATAACTTTATTCTATAGTTAGATCTAAAGTCACAGCTTGAGTTTCAAATACATTTAAAATGGCGTGTGTGGACACACAAAGTTCCGACCTGGGCATAGATCTTCAGGTAATTCAATATCATATGGTCTAAAGGTAAGAGAGAGAGATACTCTTATCTTGAGACAGTTAAGCAACAGTCTCAGAGGTCAGAACAGGCATTCTCGCAGAAAGCACTCAGTTTTAAAGACATACATTAGGGTGTGTATATTTAAATTCTTTTAACAAGTCAGCTTTTGAAAACATTTCCTCTGGGTGAAACTTCACAAGCTTGAGTTTTACAATACGGTTCTGTCAGAAGTTGGTTTTCATCTTTGCTGCCAGTCCTGCTGGTTTGGTCGGATTGTCGCAGCCTGAGGCAACCGGCAACCAAAATCAGATAGGAAACATTCCTACCTGTTAAATGTGTTCACATGTGTGTGCATGCTTCAGTCAGATTTGAACCCTGATTTGCTCTCAGCACCTGAAAACCACTCCTTCCCCTCAACCCGTCCTCTTTCTGTCACAACCTGTGGGTTATACATAATGGTAGGGCAGATTTTTTTTCAGCCCCAGACCTTTGTCAATCATCAGTGGAATGACGGAATACATTATGCAACTTCTCTGTTATCATTTAGGTCAATGAAAGCTTCTTTTTTATTTATTTTTTTTTTTTGGTTTTCAAGGAAAGAATAAAATCCAAAGGGTTGATGCACTTTAAAATGTTCTGTCTTTTGAACTTTGTCCTATACTCCCAAAAACACTTCTCTTCAATTTAAGTCTTTCCTGGAAGTTAACCATGGAAAGAGCACTAACCCTATTGCGCAACGTCGCAGGAGGAGTTGCAAATCACGTTCGCACATAGTCAGTCCCGGCGTCACAGCTGTAACATCTACAGAGACCAGAGGTTGAGTCTCAAAGTCGAAACTTTTAATCATCTTCTTGTATTGATTAACTCAAGTTCACACTCAACAGTGACAAAGAGTTACCACCCTCTGCCGTTCAAGACGATATGAACATTTGCAAGAATGAAGCTCTGTTGAGTCACTGCAATGAGTCAGTGTCACGTGTGGAGACTGAAGGGAGGGTCAAGACACACGACGGGGAAATAGGACATAGTGTTCTGTAGTGGGATGCGAAAAGTTGAATCAATTTCAAATCTGAAAACAGAAAATTTGGACTTTTGTTTGATAAACAATTAATACAATTTTCCAAGTACGGTTCACTTCACTTTCAACTGAATAACTCACTTCCAAATATGTCTTTATTTCTTCTTGAGAATACAACGGTCTAATGGCCAGCCTGTGTGCCCCCCAATTTGTCAATACTTGAAAGTGATGTCAGACGTCGTGTTATGTTTATCATCTGTTTTTCTTTTACAAAAAAAAGAAATAAAACTCAAATCAAAGAGAGAATTGAACTGTCAGGACAGGACTGATTGTATTTTTAATTTTGCAGAAACTGGATCAAATGTTGCACTATGTGATAATTGCTACTTTATTGTCTTGCTTTTGTTTCAGACTGCTGACACTGCTCAGGAGAGCGATAAAGACCCACATGTTGAAGAAAACAATGGGACCAAGGAGACACATGTCCATCTTCTGTACTACTTCCTCCAGCTCAGGGTCATGGGTTGGTGTGGGAACCTATCCTGGCAATTAGTGGATGAAGGCAGGATTCACCTTAGACAGGTCATCAGTCCATCCACCTTCTTTCCCGATTATCCAAGCAAAAGTCGTGGGACGCTGGAGCCAATTCCGAGGGCGGGTTGCCAGTCTGTCACAGGCAAACACACACTCACGTCTACACTCAATTTAGTGGACTGAGGAAACCAGAGTACCCAGAGGGGAACAAGCAAATACCCCGGATCGAACTTGAACCCACAACCTTCTCGCTGTGCGACGAGAGCACTAACCACTGTGCAACTGTGCAGCCTGGTCATTAGTACATCACAGGCTAATTATAGTGAGACAGACAACAACACACACGCTCATTCACGTCTACGGGTGATTCAGGATGATAAATTAGTCTAAAATGCTGATATTCTAGATTGTGTGAGGAAACGAGACTAAACCCACACGCAGAGTACATGCGTGTATGCGTGTGTGTGTGTGTGTGTGTGTGTGTGTGTGTCCCCCTCTTCCACTGAGTCCTGTCATCGTCTGTCAATTATCTAATTACCTTCCCTCTGTGTGTCTAATACCCTCACGTGCTTCACCTGTGTTTCTTCCTACTTAAACCCCTCTCTCCTCATGTCACATGGCCTGTCAGGAACATGGCAGACCCAAAAGCAGACTAAGACAAAAACTGAGTTCTAAGGTTTATGTATTAACAGGCCATGGTATCAAGGGGGCTGGGAGAGCGCGAATCCAAAAACAAGCTTAGGTCAAAAATCGGGGCAAACAAGAGGAACACGAGAAATTGCTGGAAGTCATTGTACCAGGCAAACTAGATAATTGAGATGTGAAACATGAGGAAATAGGGGTTTAAGAGATACAGGTGATCTACATGAGACTGATGGACACAGAGGAAAGACAACATGAATCGATTAACACACACAAAGACAAGCAGGAGAGCGAGACTTCAAGGGGGATCAGATTGGATAAACAGACCTGACATTGGTAGCTGTCACAATTGGTCAATGAGTGTGTGTGAATAGAAAAATCTGGTTGGATGGACAGACAATGTAAAGTGTTGAAGCATTGAAAAATAATATCAACTGAAAATACATACACAGAGCCATAGAGTTTATAAAAAAAAAAAAAAAGATTTCATAGAAAGTCTCCATTTTCATTGCTATGTTAAACCTTTGGTACGCCCATGTCAACCCCCAAAACTGAATTATCTGGATCTTTCCCCTGATTAGGATTAGGATTACATTGTCAACCACTGCTGCCTAAAAAACACCCAAAGAATATTATTAGTCTATTTACATTGTTGTAACCTATCAATGCAGACAAAAAATGAAAAACAAAACGTGTCTTTTTCTGTGCATACAAGAGTAAGCATATGATGTATTGCAGCTCAAAGTAACTTTAATGTTTAAATTATGCATTTGGATGTTATTAGCTAAAAGGCAGAATGTGGTGGAGGATGTGAGAGTTTGATAAACATCGTAGACAAAATATATGGGCCATGACCTGACATGCACTTGAATTAATCTGTCCACACACAAAACAAACGTCCCTCCTCATGGCAACCTGCTTACTTATTTAGCAAGAAGGGGGCGCGGAAAGGATCCAGGAAAATGAGAAGAAATGGCAACGTCAGTAAGTCAGACTTGGAGGGGGAAGGAAATATTTGAATAGTGACATCACAGCTGCGGAGGGGAAGTGCTATCCTTTTATAGCCATGTTCTCTCTCTCTCTGCCACATTCCTCAGCTGCAGGCCACAAGGTCCGCTCCGCCTCCTGTCCTCCTTTCCTCCTTCTTCTTACCTCCTGTGACGCAAACACAGGGAACGGGGGAGGAGACGACGAAGGAGGAGGAGGAGGAGGAGGAGGAGGAGGAAGAACGGGTGAGGATTGGTAAACTCTGCAAGGGAGAAGGCTGAAAAATTCCCTGAATTCCCCCTTCAGAGCCCTTGTGGCGACTTCTCTTTTTCTTTCACTGGAGTCTTCCTCTGTCAGCTTTTACTTTCACCGGCTGACCTGATTAGGCACGAAAGGTACACTTGGAGAATTCACTACAGTGTGCTTTGTGCTTGGCTTCCGCTTCACAGAAACAGCTTTTAATGAGCCTCATGTATAAAACCCCTTTCAGGGGTCTTATGTTATCACTAGGATAATGTTTTTTGTATTATTTATAAACTTGCAAAACTTTGCCATAAATGTCTTAGACATTAAAATTTAATATTTCCTTTGTCATAACCACTGGAATAAGGTCAACCAGACAAAAAGCCATGAGTGCTGGTGTGATAACATACAACTGCTGTTAGATTTCTTAAACTGTGCTCGGTTAAAACCTGTGTCAGGAAAACTAAAGAAAATTTGTTTTTAACTAATGTTACCTCTGTAAAAAGGTGTTCTAGCTACACAAAAAATAAAGTCAATAATTGCTTGGAAAAATGACCGATGTTACTTTTTATTGGAGCTATCATTTTGGGAGTATTAATAGGGATACATTAGTGTGGATCAGTCTGACGATTGACTCACCAGTTGAGTTTAGCTGAAGTTAAATTACGGACTTCATTTGTTGTGTTTGAGTACTTCAGTCATGATCAGTTTGAGATACACTTCTTGGATACCATGCATATGTTAGAATAGCAGCGCTTCCTGAAAGAAACCAATCCATAAAAGAAAGACAATCAAAAACAGCAATAAAACGGATAAGAAAAATTGCCAACATGCAGCAGGCGGGTCAAAGCTTCTAAAATGCTAAAGTGAACAGTCTTCAGTAAATAGGTCATGAAGAGACAGCAGCTCCACAACTACTGTTAACAACTGTAAAAAGGTCTTTGAAACTTCAGTCATTGTAACTGTGTTTTTCATAAAAGTGTTGTCCCAAAACATTGTTGTTGTTTTTATCATCTTGTTTTATTACACATGCTCACTATCTTGATTTGATTCTCAATGGAGTGAAAGTGAAGTAGAAATGTATACTCAGCACAATTACGTTGCTTCTTTTGTACTCACCGACAAGTAATGAAAAATGCTGATGTAAAAGTACAATATAGTCTCAGGCCCATTTTAAACGACTATGGGAATATGCGTCAATATGGCGGTGCAGGTAGTTGCTGCAGCTCGGTGCTCTCAGTCAATTCTTATTCTATTTATTACTTTTTATAGTTAAAGCCTGATGCTAAGGTCTGATTGTCACCAACGAAGTTTCGTTGTTTTTATCACAATGACAATAAAGTCCCTTGATTCCTTGATTGATTTCAAGTGAAAATAGAAAATGGTAGCAACATAACTGTGTGAAACACTGAGCAGGAAGCGTCTCCATGGCAACAGACGCTGATCTCCTTTGATCTTCCTCATGAGGTGCCCCTCTCATCTGCTTTGCATAGAAAATTTTTTCACAATTTTTGGTGATTTATTCAGAAATGGTTAAATGGGATTGTCTCGAAATCTAATCGATTGGTCCTTGGATGATGAGAAATCATCCCTGAAATTGTAATGAAATTCTGGTGAGCAGATTCTGATAAAAGTTGGTCAAATACATACATAGAAACATATAATAAATGCAAACATGTAGATGAACACAACCTTCTCAGCCAACTTCGTTGGTCGCCTAACTTTCATTGGTGAAGTTAAAAATGTTATTTAGCAGAAATGTTATGGTATAAGGAAGAATTGATTGGTAACAATAATGCAGGTCAAAAAATTCAAATCATCATTAAAGAAAAATACTGCTTAATTTCAATGTTGTTTGTGTGTCATTCCTTCCACACCATATGTGCTGATCTAAATGGTCTGACCTTCCTATTTTGCGGAACAAGAAGTGATTCTCCATTTGTTTCAAACGTACTGATCTGAAAAGAGGAAGCAGCAACCATAGGCCGTGGTGCTGGATTAAAATCTCAGAAAAATTCATGGCAGCCATCTGTCAAGATAGATATTATACAAAGCAGACTGCTTCTATCAATCTACACGTTCTGAGAATTTACTAGGAAAAGAATTATAATAATGTGCTACATTCAACTCAGACTGAGTCATCTAGTCTTTTAAGCAGCATCTGTTCTCAAGTGTTAAAAGCTTTGATGAACATCAGAGTTATTCCATGAAACAGCCAATAGAAACATTTTAAACTCATCTGATTTCAATAGCATTTAAAAGCGCATCGTGCGGACTGTTTTATTGCACAAGTGGGGAGATTCTGTCATGCCAATCATCAATGCCAGTAAAAAAAA
>OMNM01034283.1:0-14601 GCA_900302745.1 Parablennius parvicornis | reverse complement strand
AAAATCAAAACCCCAAAAAAAAAAAAAAAAAAAAAAAAAAAAAAAAAAGTTTGCTGATGCTGCTAAGTTTTTGCTGGCACTGGAGGTTTGCTGAGGCGGCAGTTGATTGTCTAAACATGAAAGCCTCTCCAAGCAGCACTGGCTGTGAACCTGAGATCAAGATAAGATTCCATTATATTCTTGACTTTAGGGTGACATGGTTTCTGTCATTGTCTCTGTCGGGAAAGAAGCTTTTAAATCTCACTTTACATCTTGCTAAATTGAAAATGCAAATGATAGTTCATTGTGTATATTAGTCAAATTAGCTCATACGAGGCCACTGAATGCCTCTTGCCCACCTCAGAAAACCATCTGACAGCCACTTGAGGGCCTATATTACATTAGTTGGGTTCTTTACTGTCAAAACTTTAAGGGACTGTGTAGCAGGTCTGATCTGTTACATCAGACAGTTGGGTAGAAGAAAAAGTCCCCTCGCAGTTTCACATCTGTTCAACTTATTAAAGCCGATCTTTCACAAGAGGCCAGCCCATACGTGCTGGCGGCACATTTCCTGTTCTTGATCACACCAGTGTGTGCGCTTCTCCTTTTAGACTTCACACTTCCTGTTTTTATGTCCTCCTCGTCTGACGATATGAATATAAATTAGCGCCGCGTCAACGTGTTTATTGATAACACGTGTGACGGGCACATGAGAACAAAAGCAGCTTTCTGTGCAAAAGGCCAAATTACTAAAACGCTCTAAACATGGTCTGAAGGGATTCTGAGTTTGAGTTCCAGCTGGACAGTGATCAATTTCATCAGTTTCAGCACCAACTCAAAGACCTGTGAATAAATATATACGTATATAGTTTTGTGTACTGTTCATTTGGAAATTATTTAGCATTGCTCAGTTGGAGACTATATATGAAGACTTACTAAAAGCATCAAACTGTCCTATGGATCCCAAATGCTATAATTTTATAATAATATCTTGAACTTGAAGAAATATGGCATTCAACTGTGATGAACGCAAGTTGTCGGTGGGTAGAATGTGCTCCAGTCCTGGTATAAAGAAATACTAAAACGAGAAGTACAATAGTGTTTTGTCTTTGTTAGGTTAAATCATATTCCGACACAAGTCACACTATCGTTTGAGTCTTCTTTTCACTTTCACAGACGGGACAAAAGGCTGTCTGCTACACTGAATATGTGCTCACATATTTGATTTTTGGCTAAGTTTACTCACAAGGATAAACTTGTTCGGCGACAATGTGTTGCCCATCCTAGACTTTGTATTGCAAAAACAAACACACATAAAACACAAATGTCAAACTGCTAAATGTGACATTTGCTTTTGGTTTCACTCAGGACTCAAACGCCAGTTTCTTTAAATAATTGCTTTACCACTGCCTACCAGCATGGTCTTTCTCATTCTGTGTATGGTGTCTCCTGTCGCTATATAAAAATGATATTTATCTAACTTTCTGGCTTATGAAGATATATTTTTGAGACTTTCTCCTCTGTTAATAGAAACAATGGATGGAGAGGAAAAAAAAACTGTGAATTCAATCAAATCAAACTTTATTCATTTACCACTTTTAATGTAAGTTAATATTCAAAAAGTTTTACATCACAATGATAACAAGAAGCAAGGTTAAAAACATACTAAATACAAAGTAAGAACAGATATAATTTAAAAACATACAAGGAAAATCATTACATTTAAGGCTAATCTTGAAAATTAATGATTATTAGTATTAGTAATCCTTATTTTAAGGAGAATAAGCATATAATGGCAAATACAGTATAACTGGATGAATTGTAAAAATGTTATCATCTTAAGTTCTTGCTGAAGAAGTTTGTTTTGCTGAATTGTTCAGCCAATGCTTGTGAATTTATAAGCATGCACATTCTACTGGTTTATGGTTCCAAACTTGCATTTTTGAACACTACAACAATATAACAACTGTGGCAGATATGATATTTATTAAGACCTTTACATATCACATCAGGGTCATAATTCATACATCAAAACTCTTGTACTTTATCATTAGGGAATATAAGGTCATATTTATTTGAAGATTTCTCAAAAGCTCCCTCTCTGCAGCAGGCGGAACCCTCACGCTTCTTATTTATTTCATGTCGGTGCTTCCAAGACGTTGATTTTTGCTTTAGTGCGCCAAAGCCACGGTGCTTAAGGAACCATACTGTAGCACGGCTTCTTCTCACCAGCAGCCGTTTTATTTTCATTCTCATGTTTTAGTTTGAAGCTAAAATCGGTAGTGGACTTGTGGCTGCCGGGCCAGTTCATGACACAGCATACACGCCGTCGCCCCGAGGACAATAGGCCGCTTTGTGAGGCGGCGCTGGCACACATATGCACATATACACACTGCTGTGTTTAAACAGGTGGGCTGAAAATGAAGTGGTTAGCAAGGTGTGGGTGGGTGTGTGTGTATGTGTGTCTGTGTGTGTGTGTGTGGTGACTTTAGTTATTAAAAGGAAAGGAATGGATATGGCATATGTGTGTGTTTAGCTCTGGCCGCCCTCCCAAGAACACATACCATAGTGACACTAGCAGTGCAGAGACCAGCAGAATTCTTTCTTATGAAAATAAGCATCATGGAAATGGCGAGAAGAGAGGAGGAGGGATAAAAATAGAAAACAAATGTCCTTCTATGTAATAAATTCAAATGATGTACAATAGTGGTTCCAACGTTTTTTGCTTGTTTGTGTTTTTTTTCTCTTGAAGACCCAAAGACGGCCTCTACTTCGCCAAAACATTACAGTGAAGCCAAACTCTGGCAGACACATCTGCTCTGTGCGGTTTTAATTATATCCAGGACTACAGACTTCCTTCGTGGAGGTTTTGGAATCTATTCATGACATCCATCCATCCATTTTCTCAATTTAATTGATTCCACTTTGGGTCATGGAGAGCTGCAGTCAGACTAGACCCAGGACAGTTGGACAGTCCATCACAGGGCAAACGCAGATTTCTTACCTATTGAAAAAAAAAAAAAAAAAAAAATGAAAGCAAGCATGTGTTTGGACTGTGGGCAGTCAAAACCAAGCAAAACTTGCACACTCACAGGAGGAACATGCTAACTTCACACATTCTCACGGTGTGGTGAACATGTTAACCACCACACCACTGTGTTGCAGCCCCGTTTGTACAACACATGCATGTAATAATCGGCATAGAGTCTAAAACAATGCCAACGCTTCTTTCATTTGCACAGACTAATATATCCACCTCACACCCTTCTCATCCTGCTCCCTATTAACCACCAGCTTCCCTCTGAGATTTTCAAATTTATCAACATGAGAAAGCGGCAGCCAGGAAATACAGAAATTACGGTCTTACATAAACAAATGATGCTGCTGCAGGAATGAACCATGGTGCAGTTATGAACCTCTCCCACTCAAAATCAGGAACTGGATACATCTGCTGGGTACTTGCGAACACAGAAATGGGCCGAGCTTTTGGGAAGTGACTTGCAGCATGAGGTGGATTACTGAGGTAGTGACGGCTGTACAAAAAAAAAAGATTTAAAAAAAAAAGAGGAAGAACATGATTAGATGACACCAGGCAGTTTGTTTGGTTTGCAGACCAACAAGCTCAAGTTACCGACAGGAATAAAACTGATGTTGAATACACTCTTCCTGCAACTTTACACACACACAGACACACGCACTTGTCTCACTGACCGTGACCTAATTTTTGCAGTATTACCCTTCAGCAGAAGACACAATCACATCACCTAGAAACACTTTAACAATTTGCAACAACAAAACCCGAACATGAATCATTTACAAGTCTTTGAATGTTGCCAAGCAGGTTGTCATTCCCAAGCAGTGAGACCTTGTACTCGAGAGATGAAGTAGCCAAGGAGACGCAGGAAGTAACAAAGTACAAATACTTTCTAACTGCACTAGTAAATTGTCTCATATCCGTAATTGATTTGAGAACATTTTCCATCAATATGATTTACATTTGAATGTGCCAAAATGAAAAATAAGGATTTAAACTGGGTGCAAAAATCTTCAATATCTTGTCAAACATGAGGTCTGGGGGCCAAAATCGTGAGATGTTTTTTGAGGTATGTCACTTTGCACATTTTGAATAGAATTGGCTTTTTATTGAGATTATATAGTCATCTTTAGTATTAATTGTTTGGTTTTATGAAAATATATACATTTTTCTGACTTTATTCTCTGCACCACAGCAAAGTGTGAAACACAGTTAATAATATTAGTTGTTGTGGCTACATGTAAACACTCCTGCACTAAAAACTTTATTCAGCCGGGGACAGTGCAATTCTTTTATATATCTTTGTTGTATTTATCTCAGATTCCTTTTTTATACTATTTTTATACTCAATTTTATCTTTTTCCTATTTATCTGCTGCTCCAAGAAGTTCGACTGCAGTCGACAAAGTTTTGGGTTTTTTTGGCGATGACAATAATGTTTTCTAATGTATATCCACCTTTTTCCCTTTGTACTTATCTTGAAGAAGTACTTTCTTACATTACTGAAGTGAATAAACAGGATGTCCACTTTATTTAGACTGTGTTTTGACACCACCATATCGACTTCCTGTTGCCATTACTGAACTGAATAAGACCCAGTGACATTGCACTTTATCGTATTTATTCCATTTATCCATTTCTAGCTCATTTATTATTGTAACTCTTTACTGAATGTTCTTACCTGGTTTGTTAGTGACTGCTTTTTGTTTCTGTAAGGTTTTATTGTGTTTTTATTGTGGTTTCTCGTCATCTATTTTTGATCTTATCTTAGTTATTCATTGGTGAATAGCGGAACATTGAGCACTTGTCTTCTCTGTCGTGTTTCAATTCGTGAACAATTATCTGCCTGTCTGGTTCATCGTGTGTCTTTTTTTGTTATGACGTGCCAAAGAATCACAAAATCTGTAAAACAAGTCTAACTACGGGTACTAACGAAGTAACCTTGAACCTTCTACTGAAGTGAAATGTGAGTTTATGTTAAAGAAGAATCTGACTTTAAAGGCTCCACTTGTACAACTTTCAAACTGTGCTTCTGTGTAATAGTCAAAATATTTATCTCAACCAACTATTTATTGCTTCTATCAACCTAATCTGATATTTCCTTATTACGCACAACATAGCTATCACTTTAGTAACTTGTATTTGTTATCCATCTTCTTTACCAACATTATTCTGTTTAGTTCCATGAATACCTGTAGCCAATCCACAATGTATCTGGGCCAAAGGCAGGGTTCAGGGATCAAATCCAAAGTCCATCACGTCTACCCAAAAAGGCATCCAAACATTTATGTAGTTACACATGGTGAATACAAACTAGCAGGCATAACTTTGGATTGTAGGAAGATGTAGTTACAGGGCCAAGCATATGTAAATATTGGCAGAACATGAAAACATCCCGTCTGAAACCAAGTTCCTTTCCAATAAGAGGTTAACCACTACACCGCCGTGCAGATATTGTTGCCTGGTGGTTGCTGTCCCACTATTCAGGGCCACATTAACAGAATTGTCCTCCTAAGAAAATCCACATTAATAAATACGCAAATAGCCTGAGAAGTAATTTAATTTTGGTTTAGTTCTGGTACAAAACATGGAAACTACTGGGGGAAGTTTTGACAGGAAACCAGTGGATCAGACACTCATAGTACTGAGAACATTATCACACAACACCAGTGCACAGAAACACACAAACACAGGGATGTACCTTCAGTTATCTGAGGGAAAATACAAGCATGTGTACAGAACGTTAACCTCCGTGTGCACACGTCAAACATCAGACTATTGATTGAAGACTTTTGTGTGATGGGGGTCATCTTGGAAAGCTGACTAAACTGTCATATACATATAATTACGCTAACCTCTGGAGACGCCAGTGTTAGAAGAGACAAAGTTTAGTTTAGATAACGGACAAGGCACTCAACAGCTCCCATCACTTGTTTACCACCAGACTGTGAGACGATGCTGGTCGACTACAGCACAGTTGCTAATATGGTTCGACTTTTTTTTCATACACATATACAGTTTACATATATAGTCTGGTATCACCTGTACTAGTAATTACTGAATGGACTTCATTTGTACAGCACATTCACACTTTTCATGAGCATAAATATTAACAGATTCATGCTCTCAGTCACAAATAAATGATGATGGTTGTTATGAAAGGTGATCCACTTCCACTGGAGAAATTAAGACTTCATTGTTTTTCCCTTGAACACTTTGACATGTGAATGAGCAAGATGGGGGATTGGACCACCACCAGCTTAGCTGCAGCCAACCCTTGATGTCTCTATATATATGCGAGCAAAGTTGTACACAGGAACACAATGTTTTTACAAGTTTCCTGGATTTTACATTACAAACTGGAACGGCATTCAGATTATGTCATTCCCTGTCTTTCCTTCGTGCTACCAAACGGCCCTCCCTTCACCACCAGGTGGCCACCTTCACCACCATGTGTTCGCCTCTTCATTGCTCTTTGGCACAATTTCATCCGAATCTCAGATCCAGAATACGATTCGGATCATCCCCAAAAATGTAATAGGTTCTTCCTATCATCATTCCCTATCAACCTACCAAGTTTCAGCAAAATCCGCCCATAAGTTTCTGCATAATCCTGCTGACAGACAAACAGACAAACAAACACACAGAGGTGATTACATAACCCCGCTTTTAGCATGGTAAGAAAAGACGGTTTAATGCGTCACTTCATATGAATCTCCATAAGCGTCAATATCCATCTGAACAAACACACTCATCAATATTATGTGCTGTTGCTTAGATACAGTGGATGACCACAGCTTTGAGAATATACAGACCAGGAATCATCCTTTTGGCACACAGCCAAAGTCAGACAGAGACACACACTAGGCAGACAATCACATCATCCGCACAGCTTACTACTACACCTTTACATAGACTTTGAGGGGAAGGAGGCCTGTAATATATTCACGTCGAACTCCCACAGCTGACATGACTAGAGATTGGACTGTGATGGGAGTGAAAACAAAAACAACAACAAAAAAAATCCTGTGCATTAGTTTGCTACGAGTGAGTTGCAAGCAGGCATTTACACGCAAAACCCACCTCTATTACTTTTGTGTGGATGCAGATACGATCAGTCACCACAAAGCACACACAGAGAGCAAACACACTGATAAAATGCACAAAGCTCTTTCACCTTGATGTAGTTTTGTTGCTGCAGAAGCATGACGCAGACACCATGTAAACGGAGGTTGTTGGGTTTTTTTTTTCATTTATTCATATTCACCTTATAACTTCAAATGGTGGTTTCACACGCAATAAAACCCAAGTGTTGGGAACAATGTATTCGAGATCACAGAGACAGTTTGCAGGTTTGATTCCCACTGCAGGTTAGTTTCCATCAACTACAGAGAAACAATATCCCCTTTGAGATCAACTGAACACCGTCACGAAATTCTCGTCCCCTTCATCCAGCAATCGCTGACGTTTTGCTGACGTTGCACAGACTCACTACTTCGGTCGGTTGCACATCCTGAAGTTGAGGAGAAACAGAAGCTGCTGTCTTGCTAAGTGACGCTGATATTGAAGTGACCGTTAACTTCACCTTTCCTCATTACATCAACGTTTTTACAGCGTAAATTACTTTTACAAGAACCGTCTGCAATGCATAGTTAGTTGCAGTTGCACTAAGTTCACAGTGATAGGTCTACATTGTTTAATAAGTAAATGACTATTGTTACAAAATTATCAATACATTTATAATTAAAGCATGATACGAGTTCCTTTTGAAGTACATTAAAATGGTCAGAGAATTGCTGTCTCTCTCCCTTCTGTTAACATTTGCATTATTCAAAACCGTTTGACAGTTACTCTTTCACTGAACTCCTGTATGCTGGTGGAGGAGTCCCTCATTAATGATGTACTCACTTAGACATCCTGACAGCAACATGAAATGTCTAGACGCAAATATCAGTAAAGTTTGCTTCTACAGTACATGTTATGTTTTAAAACAAATTTTTTTTATTTGTTTGTTTTGATTTTTCAGAAATAAGAAGCCAAAATAATATACCGTACAAATGTTTTTCTTTAATTCAATTGCCCCTTTTGGTTTTGTTTAAATGGTTTTTCCGGTTTAGTTACGAGTAGTTTCACTGACTCAGCACACATTCCTGAAGTGCAGATTCACTATTTGAATTCTCCACAGACGTCTCAATTACTGTAAGTAATTTAACAAAAAAACAACACACCCATCATTTCATCAGTATCGCACTTTTATCAAATAATCAAAGGCCTGAGATCAGCCTGGCTTTTTTGGGGTTTTTTTTTTTCTTATTTCTTCTCAATCACTAAACAGTCTGTGTTCTCAACATAATTGCCAATAGCAATAACTCTATATCAAGATATAGAAGTCGGGTTCAAGCAGGGTAATGGTATTTTGTTGTTTTTATCTGAATTCCCCATGAAACAGCTTCAATAAATAAAAATATTGCAACACAGCCTCCTGATGACGCTCATGCTCCATTTGACTGCACTCCGATATGCAAACACTTCACTTACACTCGTCTTTTTTTTCTTTTTTTTTTTTTGTTAAACATTTTTAAGTAATGTCATTACGAAACTTCCTATATTCAGATTTATTTCTTTTTTTGATGAGTGGAGTGATGATTTAAAGATCAAGTGAAACCTCTTCCATACAAGGCATTTGTCAACAACATTCAGAAACATTCAGCCTTTTTTCAAAATATTTCACAACACCCAAATCTCCTAAACTAACAACTGTCACATATTTTATGAGCACTTCGTATTCCCACAAAATTTCCTCTCTTCACTCCATCTCACCCTCCATCCCCCATCGCTTCCCTTCTCCCCATCTGGCTCATCATGATCCTATCGTTTAAGATGTGATTGTCACAGTCATCAAAATAAATGACTCATGAATCACGGCTTTTGCTCAGATAGAGGAGAGATCCAGAGTTTGAGATAAGTGATCTTTTTTACAGTAACTTTCTGATTACATTTCCTTGTATACATGTTTTACTAAAGAGGAGTGACACATTTTCATTCTGTGCTCCCCCTTTTTTGGTCTCTCACACACACACACACACACACACAAGGTGATAAATGATTCCTCTGTTATTGAAACAAGGATTTGGCCGTTCTTTTTGTTTTGGGGTCAGCAGGATCTCCAGGAACTGTTGCTCAACGTGTAGGTTTCAGTGTGTTGTCTGGCGGATTTCCAGGTTGTGCAAGTTCTCCTATCTGCCAGTGTGTGTCTGTGTTCACTCTGCAGCTCTGGTTTCCTGCACGGGGCCTCCTCCAGTGGTCCTGAAAACACACTTACTTCATGAGACAAATAGTATGCACATAAATGCTACAAAATAAACACATGTATACAGCTAGAGGAGGTAGGTAGTGGGTTGTCTTTGAACTGATTTAACCCAATTAAATCATTTTAATCAGCAGTGAGGACTAACAACATTTAGCACGAATATGATGCAACACTACCCCCTGCTGTTTGAATTGGGGAAACAGCATGTCTGTTTCGGTTCAGTCCTCGAGACGCAAACCTGCATAAGCATCAACAAGCCTAGTTCAATACATAACAATGGCACTGCAGATCATTTCTTAGAAATAATAGCTAATTCTTCTTCTTTTAAAAGTTATTTACTTAATTTTTGTCTTTGATTTTACAATTTATTTTTAAATCTACTTTTAATAATCTTATTTCAAGATTTCTTATCAAGTAAAATGTACTTGCTTCAGATAATTTCCCTAGTTTTAAATCATTTGGTTCTCAACTTTAGTGTTTATATCTTATATTTGGGCTGTCCTTTGTTGCAGGGGGAACCCGACTCAGTCACATGCGTCACTGAGCGACACAGTGAATTCAAGACCTACTTTTATTTAGACTGACATCATCTCGTGTATTCTAGTTTTTCCCATTATTCAAAGACGCATTAGAAGAGTCAGCGTCTGGTACAAAACATGGAAACTACTAGGGGAAGTTACGACAGGAAACAAGCGCTTCAGACACTCGTACTACTGAGAACATTATCACACAACACCAGTGCACAGACACACACAAACACAGGGATGTACCTTCAGTTATCTGAGGGAAAATACAAGCATGTGTACAGAACGTTAACCTCCGTGTACACATGTCAACCATCAGACGATTGATTGAAGACTTTGTTGCAGGGGGAATCAGATAATTGACTAATATTCGTACATTTTACATTTATTAGTGTAATGGGCGTTTTTTGTATTTTATTTAATGGTTGTCAAGTTAGATAGTATTAATTTCACAATAAAATTCGAAAATGTTATCCAGAGAAGCCTACAAATTTACCTCCTCACATAAGAGCACGTCGGTGGCATAGCAATTATGATTATTAAAACCACTGTTGCACATGTGATATTATCCTTCACAATGAGGGCTGCCTGTGATGTAGTGGCTAGAGAGACTACTCCCCGTGTACCATGGCCTATTTGTCCTGTGGTGGTAAAGCTGTGTTCGTATACTCAGCCTTCAAACAGACTAGTTCATGGTGAGTGCTGAACTATACCAAGGTGCATCCCAAGGTGCATGCAAGGTATGGATGGCATCATGAAGGAAAAACAGAAAGTGACAGCTGCCATTTGCAGATGATGTTAACCTTTTGGCTCAATCTTTAAAAGGGCCTCAAGCATTCACTGGAGCAGTTCCCAGCTGAGTCTGAGTTTCACACTCTTTTTACAGAAAATAAGATGGTATGCCCTCTTCATCTGCAAGCTACCTCATCTGGAAGAGTTCAACTATCTTGGAGCCTTCTCCGTGAGAGATAGAGGCAGGGATGATGAGATTAGCTGTAGGTTTGTGCAAACAGCTGCAATAATGCAGTTGACTGTTATAAATAGAGAGCTGAGATGTAAAGTAAAGCTTTCTGTTTACATCCCCACCCTCAACCTCTGGCCATGACTTAAAGAATGAGATTTGCAAATGCAAACAATCAGGATAGAGATAGAGAGGAGCTCAACCATCAGAGAGAGAGACTCAAATAAGACCTGTTACTTCTCCAGATTGAGACGAGCCAGCTGACGTTGTTTGGATATATATGATAAGGATTCTTCTGGTTGCTTCAAAATGGAGGTGTACCAGGCAAGGTCAACTTGAAATCACAGGATCTTGTTGAAAAAATGTTTGCATATCTCTGATAGTACTTGGGGTTTTCCATAGATGAGCTGGAGGGATTTCTTGCTGAGTGTGTTTGCTGTCCATATTGCCACCATGGCCCCACGGCAATTAAGCAAGAAGGAAGACTATTTTCCTCTCACGATTCAAACATGCAACTGGAGTCATCCTTTGACTTTACACTTGCTTACTGTACAAACATATATGTCTGTTATTGTCTGCATCTCTGTGTTGCTTTTTAATAGACTACTGACCAGCACAGGATGTATCCTGGATTTATTTTTTAGTTTAATCCAGTAGTGGGCAGCAAAGACAATGTAATATAGTCATCCATTTATTCAATTCACATCCTAATCACATACTGAATAGGATTATTTTCCTGTTATGACACTGCCTCGAAGCGATTTGCTAACAATGTGAAGGCATTTTTACCGAATCAGTCTTCAAAATCCATTAGCCACCAGAACAAGTAACTGTAGTTGTCATGTAAATGAACCAATTTCTGCCAAGACGGTAATCACAATCTGCCATGTTTCTCCAAACTGCTACATGTTCATTATTCTTTCAATTCCTCAAAAAAATGGCCTAAACCAGCAAATGCATCCATGAGCAGTTTTGAATAATATTCAAATGGTTCTGTTTGATCATGCTGCTCAGTTGAAGGGTTTTTGTCTGCACTTCATATGTTGTTCCTGCACCTGGAGGCTCAGGCTTCTCACACAGCCATATTGTAAGGATGTAAGTTTAATTGTGGGATCTAATACATGCTTTAATCCAAGGGTCTAGAGATTTCTGTACATCCGATGGAGCCCCCCACTCATGCAATTAAATTGATTCTGATCCTTTGCTTGATTTTTTGCTACAAAATACAAAGAGTGTTCAAACAATATAAGCAGTTAATCCCTGCTTTCATTTACAAGAAATGAAGAAGGAATGTTGTGTTTATCTGTATAGTAGTGTGAAACTGTCTGCTACATTAACCAAGTTTCCTTTGCAAATGAATCCTCATCTTAATTTGACTGTAAAATGATATAATATTCTGGAATAAAAAACATAAAATTAAAAGATAAATAAGAATTAGAGGTTGTTACAGAGATACACTTAATCCAATAGTGTCAAAAAACTAATGCAAATTTAAAAAAGCAGTGTGTAAATATAATCTCCCTGTCAGTGTGGAGGAACAGTGCAAAGTTTAGTGACAGGGTTATTCAATGTACTTTACAACGAAACATATTTGACTAACTGTGAAACTGTAAATCCATTTAAAATATTCTTAATTCTAAATTTCAGTGAGCAAAATTTGTTGTCATGTTTATCAAAGTGACAGCTCTTCTATTTCAAGAAGCCAAGAATCAGTAGGAATACACATCATTTAACCAACCTGAAGTTTTACTTCAGGTAGGATACTATGCTCTGGTACTTTAATGAAGCCTTGGCTGATTCAGTGAAGGAATCTCATCAGTGAACTGATTTCAGTAATTCGGGTCACTGGAGACACTGTAGTGCACATCATATAAAACTATTTGAATGGCGATGTTTATCAGAAAAGAAAAAGTAATATCTAAATATGAAAACAAAAAAAAGTTCTCAACTTAACAGAACCTAAACAACTTGTGTCATAAAAAGCAAGATGTTGTTTGTTAAATTGAAGTGATGCTACTTTTGTGCGTTAGGTGTCAGTAGTGAGTCACAGCATTTATTGCCCAGTTTGTTTTCAGTCCAGCTCCTTTGATTTCCTGTCAGTTTGTTTGTTTTTTTTATTACTTTCCAAGACCTGCAACTTCTGTTGTATTTACTTTTCAATCTGGACAGAAGACAGAGTAGATGATGAATTTACAATACTGGACAGCCTGAGACTGGATAAGTAACATCCTAACTTCAGTCCTTTCTTCAAAACAAATGAATCCAAACAACACGAGTCTGAACACGGCAGCATCACTCGATCCGCTCCGAACCATTGTCTCTGTTTCTGGATGACATTTGTCACTGTTATTTTGTTTTTTAAGATCCTTCGTTCTCCTCCTCCCGCTTTCTAATTGAATCCACAGAAGTGAAGCCCAGCGAGTCGAGGAGAAGAAGAAGTCAGAGGTCAAAGGTCGAATCATGACCTTTGCCTTGTCACTAGAATCCTACTATTTGGGGGCTTTTGGGCGTGTGTGTGGGGGGGTGGGTCATATTATGAAGACTAAGAGGAGAGTGATGCTTGATATTTATTCTCACATAAGTTGGTATTTCAAAGAAGCTGCTGTGACTTACATGTTGTTTTGAGAGTGGAGGAGAATCATGGAATCCTTCCTTTCACCCTGAGCAAATTTAATCTCATGCCAGGTAATAGGTTTTTTGTTAAATGTTGCACTTTATATTGTATTTTCCACATTACAAGACATGTTGATAGTTGTTGGGAACCACCAAAATTAAAAAGGATAACTATCTTGTAGGAGATGCTTTTTCTTACTCTTAATGCATTTCTATTTACTTCAGAATAAATTCAGTTTTTCAAGTGTTTTAATGGGATGAAAAGTAATCAAATGTTTTGTAGTAGAAGACAGCATCATGCACTTTCACACTAACTGCATAATTTAAATGTATAACTCTCGCATATATTGATGAACCAATAAAAATACATACAAAAATAACACACCAATACAATTATTGGAGAGAACACAAAGCTTCGAACACTCTTGTAGATTACATCTGGGGGGGTTTGAAACTTCAAAACAAATCTAGATAAACATTCCTTCAGGAAATGACAAACTGTACTGATAACAAAACTTGAATTATATTGCTCCACTGCACATGACTTCTCCAACACACTGTCCATTGATGCTCTCAGTAGTAATTTTCCATTATGTAGCCTTTAGAATTTGCCATGATAAAAAGGGATGTTTTTGAAGAACTCAAACAAGCCATAATCAGATGATTTTGAGAGAAATGGGAGCTGCATTCTGCAAAAGCAATTATATTTACACAGTAGAAGAGAAAAAAAGTTACTCTGGATCAAATTCGTAGTTTTACCAACATGGAAAACTGATGCAAATTGACACTTTACTACATACAGTGTGGATAAAAAAACTACATTCATTTAAGACTTGGCTGCACGTGTATGCAGTGTGCTTTCAATGCTCACAGGGAAACCCTCCACTCAATTCTAAACTCACTCACAAACCAAAAGGATCTCTGTAATCTTAAACGCACACACAAATGCACACACACACACGCACACTGTGAGTGAGTGGCGCAGGGGGTACATTGTTAAAAGAGGAGGTGGGGAGGAGGGTGGGGGGGGCAGGAAAAGAGGAGCAGATGTTCATCAGGTCTACAAACCCCTCCTTCCCTCTCTTTATTATTTCACCGGTAATAGTAGACTCTTATCTGAAGAAGCCTGTGTGGAGCTGTAGAGGAATGACTTCACTTAATCAGAAGGGTCTCAATAGACT
>OMNM01034282.1:0-19285 GCA_900302745.1 Parablennius parvicornis | reverse complement strand
AAGTGGATTTCTTTTTAAGGAAAATAACAGCAGTGATAAAACTCTTGTTTTCTAATGTTTGTAATACAAGTGTGGCTTCCTCAAAGCTTTTACTGTCTACATTTCGCCTGTTTCTACCCATTAATGGCCTCACTGCAGTTTTTTCCTTTGATTTCAGGGATAATAATAATAAAAAAAGGGTCTCCTGATTGTTAATGCGACTGTTTTTGCCATTCTGTTCTCCTTTCTTTTATTTTGCTCAGACTTGTGTTTGACGTGCCGATTTGACACTTTTACCACAGCTGAGAGCCTCATTTACAACCTCACCCTTCGTCTTGTTCTTCTTCCTCTTGTTCTGGTATCTGTTGGATCTATTTTTCATCTTGTTTTATAAACCGTTAGGCTAATATTTTCTCCGGCTATCTCTTTGATGTGGAGCCGAATGTCACACTCGCTCCCACTCAAATCCTTGTTAGAACTGTTACTTGTAACCGGATAAAAAGGATTCTGCAAAACTCTGGATTACATTCATTGACAACTCTTTTTGATATCCCCTGACAGCTTTTGTAGAATTCTGTCCACATCTTCTGCACATGGTAAACACTGAAGGTGAAAGGTTGGCATTGTGCGACAGGCAGGGTTCACTGGACGGGTTGTCCATTCATCACAGGGTCAACGCAGAGACACAATCACACATTCACACCGTGAGCGAATTAGAGTTAAAAGGAGCATCCCAACACATTTCTGCAAGGGAAGTATCCAAGGGAAACCCTTCTATGTAGAACATGCAAGCTGCGTATAGAAAAGCCACAACACTAAATCATTGCGATTGGATTGTGGTTAATAAATGACAGTGTCATAAACTCCACGATGGCATTAAATCACACAGCTACCAGTTACTCCCCAGCCGATCAAAATGCAGCATAATATGAAACAGTGATTATTGAGACACTGACAGAAGTGTAAACAAAGTTTCTTGCATTCACAGAAAGAGGAGCTGTGGCAATAGAGGCGCCGTCATCCAGCTCCAATCACCACTGTGCTATTGTGACACTGCAACTAAACATCTTTGCCTTGTAGATGCATGACACAGCCGTCGTCATCATGTCACTTCCAATTCAGTGGAGATTGGCATTATATCGTGAAATGTGTTGTCGTACACAAATTGTCAAATCTGTGGAAGTCTTAGGGGTCGAAGAGCCCTGAAGTAGATCCTGAATGGCAAATATAGGCTAATGAAAAGGCATTCTAGCACCTCATGTTTGTGAAGTATCTCAACAAAACCCATATAGAGAAAATGGGAAATGGGAGAAAAAAGAACGTGGAATCACATTGGAGTGCCCACCACTGCCCCTGAATGGTATTTTTTTTAAAAGACCTACACTCTGTATTGTCATACATTGTCTAAATCACTGTTAAAGCTGTTGTTTAAACACAGGTTCTTTATTGCATTCTGACATGCATACATCCAAACTTGCCAGTAGCAATTTGAACACGAGCTTTGCTGAACATGTCGCTATTTACACACCAGGAGTTGGAATTTTGCTAAATTTGGTTTCTGTTTTCAACGACATAAAACAGCTCGTGTTACCTCTTTACAAGCTTTCTCGACGCCAGAGGAATTCTGGACTGAAGCGGCACATAACAAGCTGAGTCTTAACACGCTCACCAGAGGGGAACCTCGACTTGCCTTCGAGCTCCAGTCCTCCCTCCTCTTCGCTGCCTCACCGCCCCCAAGGGACGCTTTAGGGGTTTTTACTCCTTTACTAAGCAATGAAGCGTGTCCTCGCCCCCTCAATGTGTTGTGTAAACAAGGCGGTTCGGTTGGAAGGTAAACAGCGTGACGCACAAACAGAATACCCAGAGACATATTCCAGTGGGACCAAGGGGGAGAAGGAACACACCAACAGCAGATATTTAAGATAATCATCCAGACCTGCCAGACTCGGATTACAACAAGCAGTTATCTCTTGATGACTTGCAGTCAGCACAGTCTCCCCTGGTCATTGCTCAATAATGCAAAATGAAGAAAATATTCCCATCAAACTAGTTTACAATTAAAAAAAATAACAATTCTTTCAGAAATCAAACTAACCAGGTATGAAGCAACTGATTTATTATTTCAGAGCTTAAAGAGGCAAAGACACCTCTAGATACAGAAAGCTTTCCTATTCAACTTGCTACCTAATCTGTCTGAAGTCTTTGTCACCCTCATCCTTCAGCGGGAGCCACATCATTACCTGAGGCTCAGTGTGTGTGTTAGTATAGGGGAGCTGTGTAGTAGATTAGGGAAACCCCACCTTCAAACCCTCCCCATTTTTTCCTCTTTGCCCCATTCTATCTTTTTGTTCCCCCCTGAGGCCAAATCGTCAGCTCCTACACACACTCTTTCATCCCTATTCAGCAGCCCTCATCCCCCCTGCACACGCACACACAAACACACACACACACACCAGAGTCACATTCAAGTTGCAAGCACCGGGCCTGGGGGCTGCAGGGACTCACATAGCACTTCAAAGAGGGGGTGTGTGGGGGGGTCTGGACCTGCGATACTGTGAACAACTCCGACACACAACAGGTGAGGAGAGATGCGGTCTTGGCTGACAGAAGCGAACAAGCAGTGTTGGTTACCTGGGACGCGTGCGGCAGGGTCGGAGCTTGTGTGAGGCTCGATGTATGTGTCAGGACGTGTGCAAGATTATCAAAGTGGCCTCAGGGGGAAGTTTAGGGAAATGTGCTAGTGACTTCAGTGTGTCAGTGTTCAGGTGCGCATGCAGCATCATGTTTCCTTCTGATCTCCTCGTTTTGTTTTTGGCAAATAAAAACCCCCTGATTTTGCTTGTCTGTGAGTCTATTTGCACCGTTTGTGAATTGTCTTTTATTCTTGAAAAAGTGTATTCATTAAAAAAAGACGATACAAGATGGTGTAAGACATGTTCTCCTGGTAAACAATCAGTGCGTTAGGCCCTGTTTTTGTGACGTTTTCAGGTGACACTGAAAATGTTTTGGGTGTTTTTGGTGTCTGTTTACCTGACAACATTGCTAGAAACGCAACTTTTTGAAAGCATTTTGACTATGTCTATTTGAAAACATGGGAAAACGCATTAAACGCAATAAAGGTGAGAGTAGATGGACAAAAACAACAACGTTTTCCTCCAATGTCATGACTCCCAGTCCATATTCTCCTGGGACTTGTTAGTTTTTTTGGTAGTCACCCATAACAGCAACCCAACTTTGTTATCTGTCCATATGTATGTCCGAGTACTCGCTATTGTTGTCTGCACACGTGTGTCTTTTCATTACAAAACCAAACAACAACACCAACTAGAAGCCTGACATGTACTACATCATTTTCATGAAACCTTCTAACAGGTTTATTTAAAGAGAATTATCTGTAAGGGATTTGACTGTGAAAGAGGTCACACAAAACAAGAAATCCCACTATTCACTACTGGTATAAGAAAACCTAAAATAAACTTGAGACTTTGCTGTCAAGTATCCTCTAGTTCTCTGTTGTGAAGACACATTTCAAATGAAGAGTGATCAACCAGGTTCCTAGTGAGATTAAAAACCCTTCTTGGCAAAGCTGTTTTTCACGTAGTGGAAACCTCATGCAAATTTCAGCTAATTCTGGTTGAGATTTTGCTTTTGCACTTTTCCTGGTATAGCGTAGTGGTTTAGTGATTAGCACTTTGATTTTGAGCTCTGACGCATTTCTTTTTGGAGTTTGCATGTTCTCCTTCAGCGTGCATAGATTGTCACTATTGTCTTTCCACCAAAAGACAGAGTTCCTCCACCATCATGGATGGACGCTACTTTAAGATCCCCCCCTCTTGAAAACTTATCGTACCTACGTTAAAGAAAAGCCTCAGGCGGTTTGGAAAAGAGTTTTGGGACTGTTTGTGTGCCCACTTTTGTCACGTGTAGTTATGTTGTTAACACGACTTGGCTCCTTATTCAATCCCACTTCTGAGAACCGGTTCAATAACGTCACTCTTTATTGGCCAATCGCTGTGAGTTTTTTTACAACTTCAGATGTTGATAGAAAAAAAAAAAAAAAAAAAAGAAACGTCACAAATGGTAGTATGTTCTGCAAACGTTTGTTCTTCTCTTTCCGTCTCTCATACACTTGTATTTACACACTCTAGCGTGCACGCAATCGCTTCGCCCTCCTTGGAGGCCTCGCTGCAGCTGGCAGGGGATTAAGGGGTCAAGAGTCAAAAGGTGAACCAGTCAAACCGCCGACCGCCACATGAAACTGACGAAGCAGAAGAAACACAGGCGGAGAGAGGGAGGCACGCGGGGCGAGTGCGGAATCAAAGACAAATTTATAAATCCAGATTATCCACGTAAGAAGAAATGGACCTCAGTGAGCCCGCGCCTCACAGTCCGGTACAGTCTGGTTCCTTTCAGCCTGCAGCTCGTCGTCAGATGACATTTCAGACCAGCAAAGAAAGACAAACAGATCAGTCCTCAACAATGCAGTCTGTGCGGACTTTTCTACTGTTACTCTTCATTCACAACAATGATGGTTTATGTATTATGTTTCCACTATGGACTTGAACTGTAAAACTAGATTTTTCTAACTTTTTCTTGTGAATATTGGACAAATTTGCTTCTCTGCAATGACCAAAAAGCACAATGATTTTGTGTTGAAGTGATGCATTCTTGCCCAGCTACACTTGCTAAGCTAAAGCACATAATCCATGTTTGGCAGTTTTCAGTGGTTCCACATAATTGTTTTTTTTTTTTTTTTAAAGGCCAATTAATCACAGGGAGAAACTGATAAAAACGACAACAAATCAGTCATATTAATACAAAGTGCAGAAGTCAAACTGCTGTGGAAGTGAGAGTGTTTCTGTAAATTGAACAGCTTTGTCTTGTGCGACTGTTTGCTATTTCATGGCGACAGCATTGTGTTTGCTTTTGCCATAAAATAGGAATTCCAATAATAATATGAACTGAAAGCTGAGAGTAATTACAACAAGCAAGCATTGTACACACACAAAAAAAAACTTTTGAACTTAGAGAATTTTTGCTTTGAGTCATTAAATAACATTCTCTCTGGCTCTCTGACTTGTACGTTAGCGGCCTGCGGTATTTCTAAATTTGTACATAGATGAGAACCAAATGCTACTTCAAAAAAGTGGAAACTCAGCATTAATGTACCCTCTGGGGGAGGGGAGTGAGTAGTCGATGGATTTAAAGGTATGCAATATAATGTACAGTGTGGGTATGTCAGGGTCTGAGGCATAAATACAGAGGGTGAGAAGTTACACTAGGAATTATTGGTCCGTGCATGAAAGGTGACATTTTTGTCTACTGCCAATCTGCAAACACTTGGCTTTCAGTTTAATGTCGCCATGGTGTTCAGAGTCACTGAAAACTGAATGTGAAACTTGAGAAATGAAAACTATGTATTCCCATTTGATCAGACACAATCTTTTCAAGAGAAATCTGAAAACCTTTGTTGTGTTTTGGGTGTCCATTTTCACACGACAGCCACTGAAAATGCAGCTCCTCGAAAACGGCTCCCAAGATGGAACTTTCTGAAAATGTTCTGAATCTGTTTCCATGGAAAAAGGGAGAAAACAAATCTTTTTGAAAATGCTCCAAGTCCTGGAAATGGGGGAAAAAAGGAAACCTTTTTTTAAATGTTGTTACAGTGCATTTGAAATAATGCAAAGATGGCCTGTTTTCACTTTAAGCATTGTTGGTTAAACGTCATTTGAGTTGTCACCTTTCTGGACTGCAGACGGCTCATCTGCTGCTCACCTTGTTGGACTGTTAAAGTGTCCATACTTTTTGACGTTTAACCTTAGCCAATAAATGTAGTCAGTAGTATCGGAAGTAGTGCCGCATCATGTTTTTACGGCCGCTGTTTATATGTCTGTTAGCAAGATTACGTTAAAACTACTCCACGGATCATCACCACAGATAGATATTAGGCCATGGAAGATTCCATTACATTTGAGGTGATCCGGATGCTGGATCCGGATTTAATAGACTTTTAAGGATTACGTCCAAACTGCATGATAGCTTTACACCAAAGTCCAGGTCAACCTTTGGTGGATGTCAGAAATCTCTGATTGCTCTTGTTTTTAAATGCGAACAATGTTGAGTATTATGAAATGGCTTGCAATAAGCAAACACTTATGTATATGACATTGATGCTTTTGTACTTTGAGGTAGATAGTCTCAATTAACAACTCTTACCCTTTTTGGACTCAATTGATTTTTTTTTGTATTCTCTACAGTAGTATTTAGAAAACTGAACAGTTTGTTGACTTTTGCTTCTGACACCAGGTAAGATGTCATTTTGAAACATTGAATACTGTATGTTCTCAACGCAGCATGATGAAGTCAGTCTCCATTTCATCAGCTGAACGTGTCAATATGCTAAGCTCACTGCAGTTCAGTCACCACATGTTTAAATTGTGATGACGGTATGTTTGCAATATATTGTGCAGTGAGAATACAAAGTTACCAGCTGAAGTGCACAATCAAGTTAGAGTGAATCATGTCACATGCTTCTGCCATGTCTGTAGCCAGATGATGCAAAATAGGTGATATTTACATTGGGTTACTCTCACATCGCAATAAATCGTGTTTAGCTTCGAAGATACAAGCAATCAACAGCTCTCCACAAGAGGGTGTCACAAGATGCACACAAATAAAACAAAAAACTATGAAGAATCTATAGCGCCAAAGATTGGGGACACATTTAATTATGGAAGTAAATGTGAATTAATTTTATCCCTCGTGGAGTCGTGCATTTATGGGCACTTTCTTGTACAAGCTATCTTTTCTATATCATTATTTTTAATGCTAACATGCGAACAGAGTTAAAACGCTGTGTGTGAGGAGCCCTTCAAATGAACAAATCTTATGAGGTTATCGCCTTATTTCATTTGGTTTGCCTTCAATGCTGTTTTTTTTTTTTTTTGGCCATTTCACTCTACAGTTATCGCAATTTGCTCTGCCAGCAGCTGTGTAAAGAAGAAATCAAGCCAAAGCTATGAGGTTTTGACGATCTAAATGGAGTGCTTACTTTTGTATATGAAAGTGCTTCAGTTAATGGATGTCACACATTTTATTACCTGTGATGATACAACCATACACGATAAATCTGTCGTTACTACTTTATGTGCACAAATCTCAGTTGGATTTTGTTGAATTTTTAAGGTGCAAGAACTGAAGTTTGTGCTCTCACAGCTCCACAGATGGGAGACAGCATGTATTTATTTGCGTCTGTCATGTGTACTGTCCCAGTACATTAGCCATGTCTGAAGCAAGACACACTATAAACACAGACGGACCGGTGCAGGTCCAAAACAAGCAGCCGACAGCAGAAACCTTACTCCATATACCTCCGAGGCCAACACATACTGGGCTGCTCTCAGCACAACACATGGGCCAGATTAGAGGAGTCGAGGGGAGCGAGAGGGTAGATGGAGGGTTTTCTCAGCAGAAATTAAATGTAATATATCTGTGTCAAGGCTTGATTGGGTGCCGGGGCACTTCACAGACTTCTGGCTTCCCCTGATCTCCCTTTTCATTAAAACCTGACTGCTGCCATTATTCAAAGGCCTGGAAAGGTGTATGCGTATGTGTGAGTGTGGACCCAAGGAAGGGAGGTGTTTAAATTTATTGGAGATTATTGAACGCACCACTGACCTGGATTGTGTTAATTTACACATCTATGACTTCATGAGAAAGTGTTTAATCTGGGGTGGAGAAGACATCACGCCATTTATTGTCTGTGGTTATTTTCCTTCTTTGTGTTTTTTCTATAAATTTAGGGCCAGTTTCTATGTTTCTGCTGATGTTTTCTATATATTTGAGTTTTTTCAGGTCTCTTCAGGACCATTTCGCAACTTTTTCCCGTGGAGTTTTGTGCCCTCTCTTGTTTTAAAAGCAAAACCTTTTCTTGAAATCACATCACATTATACTGAATTGATATAAAGGGATGAGTCTTGGAGGTTCATTATTTTGAATGTTTTCAAATTTATATCCAAAATATCAGTGGTTTTGTTATATGATCTGACATGTAGTAGGAGTGCTTGCTTTTGCTAATTTTATGTATTTACTGAATTTGCTCAATAAGTTGCAAATTAAGGATGAAATAAAACAGTAGTTTAATTGAATTATAAGCAAATTTAACAAATCCTGCAAATTACTTTTATTCAAAATCCCAAATATACAGGATTAGATAGCTTATGCGTTGCGAGTGAAAAACACACATTTAACTGTATTGCACAATTTTACATAAAAAGATATGGTCATAAATACAGAGGCCATTAAAACATTTTTGTGCTACTTGGAGGCTCATCAATGTGGAGCTGCATGTGTTCGAGGACAAAGTTATCAAATATATTGGAGTATTACAAAAAATAATCCTGATAATTTTGCTAAAAAAAAACAAAACATATTGATGATGAACTATTAGATAGTTGAGATATCTCATCATAAAGCCTGCAAACAAAAGTCCAGAGGAAAAGCCTCTCACTTTCCTCTTTACTAAATCACATTGCATGCTGTCCATTAATCCTCCCACTATCTGAGACAACCCTCCCACTATCTGCACAATCTGAGAGACACACCTGAAATTAGAAGTCAAACACATTAAATGGATAATTGATTATTATTTTGTATTAAACTGCATCATTAAGAGATCAGCTATGAATGTGTGCACCTGCTATTATACACACAATCCATACAATGTTTCTCAAATGGGGGTATTGGTTCATAAGTATTTGAAATATGTCAATAAGATTGAGTTCATACACTGAATTTTCAGCTCAGTCCAGTATTTGATTTCATTATTTCGTAGATTTTTTTGTGATCTTTATTAACTTAAAACATTTTTTTTTTCTGAAGAAGTTGTAATTATTTCTCTATATAATTTTATTCCCATAAAGAATGCAATGTTACACCATAAAAGTGAACAGCTACAGTTTGAATAAATCAGGCGCCGACAATGTTTTATGTCTTTTTTCCCAACAAAAATGCTTTTTTATGGGGTACTTGGCTAAAATTTCACTGTAAAAGTTTGCTTTAGTGCTTTAGTTGATCAGGCACTGTATGTAACAGATTGCACTTTATTAAAACATTAATGTTTGTGTGTCTGAACAGTCTGAGCCCTGCAGGGCTCTGCCGTCTGTCCCGTGTAATAACACAGGGCCTGGTCTCCATGAAATATGTGACTTTGTGTTTTTCCAACTCAACCTCTCCCACTTCAAAGCAGAGGCAAAGCAGCACAACGCTGCAGAGTCTCACTAAAGCTATTGTACGTTTGGCAGAAGATTTCATGTTTGTGTTTGCCCCCCCCCACCCACCGCCTCCTTTATGTGGACTGCAGTATGCAAGTAGAGCATAACACCACTCTGGGGTCGGCACATGCTGCAGCTGAGAAAGCAAACAACACTGTACATGGAGGCAAATCTGTTCACGGAGCAAACATGCAGCGTTTTGAGGGTTGAGGAACGGCCGAGCCTCTGCAGACAATCACCGCTGTTTGGTTTCAATGACAATCCGGCCCAATGCGCTTCAAGCAAACCCTCAAAAGAGCGACGCTTCCACATACAGAGTTTAATCGGACTAGAAACCACATGAACATGACAGAGAGAAAAACCACAGAGACATTCCATTTTTTTTAGGGACTAAAATATAGAATTTACAGCATATGTTATCCTGACCTGATCTGAAGTGACAGAATCAACGTGGAGTCAATATCTGCTCTGTGTGTCAGAGAAATCAAGGTTTTAATCCCTTTATACAATGAAAATAAAGGTATGAAATCCAGTGATTTTGGTTTATTGTGATTTTTATAAAAGGACAACATTGTACATTGTTGTCCATCTACTCACACGCGCAGAAAAATTATTTACTATGGCCGTGGTGCACATTCGTAGTAGCTGCATTTTAGAAAAGTTGTTTCCTCACCTTTACACAAAGACAAGAGTTGGATCATTTAAAAAAAGGTGCAATTTCCCCCCATTTTAAAGGAGACCCTCTGATTTTCTAAAACTTCCAGTGGCTCTGAGGACCACTGTCATGTAAACAGAAAAAACGCTATGCTTTTCCAGTGTCACTTGTTGTGTAAACAGGGCATTCGAGTAACAACATTAAAAATCGATATGTTATCATGAGAATCGGTGCGGAAATAGACCAATGTGGCATCAGTAGTAATGATGTTTTGCTTATTGATCTGCCCATTATCAACTGATAAAATCTTAACTGAATGTAATGAGTGAATCAGATATACACAGTGCTGACAGGTGAGCTGATGTTTTACAGCGACTAATTTCCTTAATAAAAGAGATGATTACTGTTATGTTAGAAAAAAGATTAACTAATTAATCAATGTGTCATGAAATTCATGTACGTATTTCTAATCGCTTGATGAAATGTACCAAAATAATCAATGATCTTTGCAGTCAGGTAGATTTAGGAGTATTATATTGATCCCCTTTGGGAAATTACCTTTCCTAGTCATATTTAACCTTTCATGCTCTGAGCTCAGGGTCTTTCTCAGATCTTCCAATCCCGAGGTCACCACTGCTCGAGTAAAATGTTGAGGCTTTGAGAGGAGATGCAAGTCATGCATGAGAAAAAAATGCTTGTTACTGAAGAAAAGTGCACTTTATGTATGCAATCCTCTGTTTCTCTCTCCATGCATACACATGTGGTTGAAGCTAATGCGAGTAAATCGGCCCCCCCCTCCATCCTTGCACAGAAAGCTGCTCTGTGATTGGCCAGATGAGTTGTTCCGGTTAATCATAACCTAATCATATCTTTCCAGGAAATCTCACAGTCTGAGATTTTATCTTTAAACAGATTCGATGGAGGTGTTGTATCGCTTTGGAGCTGGAATTGATTTATTACTACCCGTGACCTTTGTGGGAGTTTCTTTTTCTCCACTAAGGTTCTATTGAATCGAACACTCAATGACAGCAGCAAATTTGACCCATATTCTGAACAGCAAAATGTTAACCCCAGAAATTATTCATGCTCACTGTGCAAACTACTCAAAGTAGGGTCAGTTGTGTCTTCTATTTTTGTGTGTGTGTGTGTGTGTGTGCTTGCGTGCGTACATGTGTGTGATCCATCCGTCCATTGACATAAACACCACCTCCTTATTCCCTCTCCAAACATCCCGTCAAGCCTCGAGGCGTTTTCTCTCTTCTTTTTTTTCCTCTTTCCTGGAGTCGTGTGTCAGCGCTCTGCTCTGCAGTGGAGCGCGTCGTCACCCTCCTTTCAGTGAACGCTGAGGCTCACGACTCTAACCAGGAACATCATGAGCAGCATGTTTATGATCAGAAAGAAACAGGCAGCTCAAACAGACGTGGCTTTTCCGATCGGCACAATGATGCAATGCGTGCGATCTCATGCAACAGTGTTTGTATTTTTAACGCCGACAAACGACTTTGAAGTTTGTTAACATTTTCTTTTGTAGAACTCTTGGCATCCACTCGGACAGACTTTGGTTCTCCACCACAAAGTCTAATTAAACGCTACAAAACCCAAATAACACGGTCCTGCTGGCTTTGCATGCGTACCCACCATTTCTGTCAAGGTTTGGATATGGAAATACCTGTGGTTACCATAGGAACTGTGAGTGAGAAATCCAAACTGGTGCAGCTGTGAGTAAATGAATGAAAGTATTTGTAACAGGAACAGATGGAAACACATTAGTAATTTGTGTGCTAGGTTACTTAAGAATCAGCCTGTGTCTAATCAACATCTATCTCCTTCCATCCAAAGATCAAGAATCAAAACATAACTTCTGATCATCGATCTTTGCTCGGGTGATTTCAGAAGGTGTTCCACTGCATCATAGTTACAATGTAACACAGTTAAAGATAGAATCAGCCTGGATTCACTCTGGAAAGAGTCGTTTCTTGTTTCAAGGAACAATTCTTCAGATTTCAATAAGACCACTTGCATATTTCTTTCAATATCAGTACTGAAACAGCTTTAGCAGTTTCTGTGTCGGTAGCTGCTAAAAGCTTCAGGTGGCTCCACTTTCAGTCCTTGATTAGCTGAAGCATTACAGTGAAACCAAATTGAGGCACTGTTTTCAAGTGAAAATGCAACATTTCCGTTGTGTTTTGGGTGTTCATTTATAAGACAACGGTGGTCAGAGTAACCGAGAAGACAACTTTTTTTGGAAAACACTCCGGCCCCGTCTCTGTGTAAACGGGGGGAAATGCAAGTTTTCTGAAATGATGTTACTGCTCATGCATATACCAATAACCGTAGTAAATTCTTCTTCTGCACATGCATAGACAATATGGAGAATAACAACAATGACTTATAAGTTGAGCGTCACCCATAACAACAATCCAACTAACAAACTACATCTTTTTCAACATTTCTACAATTTCCGTGTAGACATTTTTCTGAAACGAAAACACACACACACTCACAAAAAAAACAAAAACATTTTCACATGAATTATTGTTGGGCAAACAGGGCCTGAGATCATTAATGCTTTGATACTGTGATGCTCAAACTAACGTGTTAATCTAATTTACCCTTGACCTTATCGGCCCAACACAAAAAGTAAAAACACTGTTGCCTCAGAATTCAGTACTGCCTTGTTTTCTGCATTTTCATGTGATTTATTCAAATAATCAGCTTTACAGACACTTAAAAGAACCAGTGTTGTGCTCCCACATCAGGCACACTTGTTTTGTCACAAATACATGGAGGGTAAAAGTTGTCGACTGGCCTTCAGTCCTGTAGTTCACAAAGCAGAAGACTTTCTCTCGGTGAAGCTATTGTTTCTCGTGCCAATAGAAAAGAGAAAACATTGAATTGAAGTGAGATGACTCTCTGAAGTGGAAGCACAAGCTCTAGATCAGTCCTTTACATCTGTGATCAATTATAATGCTGAAAATGAGCTTTTGAATAGTCAGAACAGTAAATGTGACTTTGTGTTCCTCCAAAAAAGTATCCACATCGATGGAGTCAACACAAGTTGCTGGTTGAGATTTACTGTATGGTCTTTCATCCATCACCATATTTTATGATATAAGAATTAAGAGAGTATTACTAATTTTCTAAGAGGTTTGAGCTAAACAGTGAACTTTTCGGTCAAATCAGAACACCCAAGAACAAATCCATAACTCCGCCACCACTCACAACTTGCTCAGCTCGTGCAGGATACATGTTGTCCAAACTGAAATTAGTTCCATATTTCCCTCTCTCCGTAGAGTCGCCCTCCCAGGACACAATTTTAACATGTCTGTCGCTGCTTTCACACTGTGAAAATAATGGCAGGGAACACGTCTGGTCTTGTAAACTTGATGGAGCAGACGGCCCCAGCTGTGGTTCTGAACAGCACCATGATGAGTTGAAGAGAGAGAAAATTCAGATTTTTTTTTTTGTGCCTTTGTAAAAATGCAGCCTTTGTTTCAGGGTCATGAACCGGTTAAGGTCAGTGGCTTTAACCGAGCCAAACAAACACACACACGCAGTTCAGTTTGCGCTAATTGATTCCTCCACCAGTGGAGAGAAGAATGTGTTCATGTTCGCGTGCATGTGTGTGTTTACATTATAGGATCTGCCAGGAGTCAAAGTAAATAGATAAGTGACAAAGTAAACAGCCTCTCGACACACAAGCCAAATTAAAATCCTTCAGGAAAACTTTCCTTCACTCAAACATCAACAATATCTTAATTAAAAAAAAATATATTCATTCAGTTTTCCAAAAAATAAACTCATTTCCAATTATAAGCCAATTGTGTGTGTGTGTGTTTGTGTCCTCTTTACTGGCATTCCCTGTAGGGGTCTCTCAGCGGTAAATTCGTCGACACTCCTCGAAGTAACACTGGGTTAATGAGGTGATCCAGCTGCAAGCTGCAGGGGATTGATAGAGGTCTGTTTCTGTGTGTGTGTGTGTGTGTGTGTGTGTGTGTGTGTGTGTGTGTGTGTGTGTGTGTGTGTGTGTGTGTGTGTGTGTTGTGTATCAGCTTTTTAGTGCGGCACTGAACAAGCAGGTCTTTGTCCTCATACCACAATATAGATACTTGGAATTTTAATGTTTTAAAAAAAAGGGGAAAATTAAATTTTAAGATTGATTGAATGAAGATTCTTCATCTGTTTTTCAGACACCTTCACAACAACTCTGGCTTCTGTGTGTAAGGCAGCCCCATAGCGCCACCTACCTGTAAAAGAGTAGTTTAGGATTTTTTATATTTTAATCATGATTCACTCCTCTCTCTTTGAAAAAGATTTTCTTTTACCTTGCAAAGATTCCAAATGTGCAGCATTGCTCCAAGATGAAGTAAATCACTGTATGTTGTTGCAATTTGTTTCTTTCCGGTATGGACAGTACATTCTGTCAACATCGTAGCTGTGACACTCCGGCAGAAGCAACACGGTGACAACAACCAGAAATAACCATTTCATGTGTCTAGCTGTCCTCTGTCTAGCAGCATGCATAAATATGCAGAAGGATATCTAATCAAATAAATCCATTCATTAAGAGAGCTGCTGGTATTTCTGCTTTTGCATTAATTACATAGTCATTACCATATCAATTAGAGAAATCAGAGATCATGTAATTAAGGTTTAACCAAAAGCACCTGCTGCCTCTGAGTTGTGTGTGTGTGTATGTGTGTGTGTGTGTGTGTGTGTGTGTGTGTGTGTGTGTGTGTGTATACACGCTTTAGTCCTAATCTAATCTCTGGCCTTTGACAGGACTCCCCCTCATCAATCCCAAGCTGTCGGAATTCAGCATCTCTTTTTTCCCCCTGCCTGTTTTGTTTTTGTTTATTGGGGTGGGTGGTAGCGGCGATGGCGGTGTTTGGATGTTGTCATGGTGATTAGATTGATTGGCAGGGACGCCTGATTAGAAAGGGAGAATAGGAGACAGGTGGAAGGAGGCGGGCTGTACATCCAGAGGAACAGATTGGGACAAAGTGAGGACTAGCTGGGTGTCACGAGGGGAGTCGCTGTCTGTCTTGGCTCTGGTTACACCTTGTAAAAGATAACCAGTAATTACTCCAACGGTCCATGGAGGATATTATGATGTTTTGAGTTTTCAGCGTTGGAAACAATATCAGCAGATGCTCTTTTGTTTGGTTTTAATGTAACAAAACTAAATCAAACTTGAAAGATCTGCTTTGTAATTCTCATAGAGATGGATTAGTGTTGGCTTGTTCCAGAAGTTAAGAGGCTAGATTTGAATTTCCCATCTGTGACGAAAAGATGGATGTAACCGAGTGGAGGATGGAATACTTCTTCTAATGAATGGGTCAGGGGAAGTCATGTGTAAGGAATCTATGCAAGGACAATACACACAGAGGAAAATATACAGGGTAGAAGAGGAGATGAAGAATGACAGCAGGGAAAAGTGAGAGGAAGGGAATTGGACTCAGGGGGATGGGTCTCTACTGCCCGGGTGACACCAGCGTCCGGCCTCCTCCTCCTCCTCACTTCCTGTTCCATTTTCTCTCTTCTCTTAATTTTCTCCCTTTGCCCTTCTTTAGCTTTTTCCTCATTGAATCAGCGATGCACTTTCACAGCAATAACATTTGAGTCCAACTAGTTAAGTTTAGTTTTACAACAGGTTGATGCAAGACTTAGTCTGAAGATGAATTTGTAGCTTATACGTTTCTAATACTACACCTTTTTCAAAAAAAAAAAAAGACAAAAAATGTGGTTTGAAAGTAGTTTTTCATAAAAAATATCTGTAAAAAGGGTACAGTGAGTTTTGAGGGCAACATTGAAACACTTTTAAATTCAGTGTTTTACCATTTGGGTGTTCTCAAAGGCTATTTTAAGTCTGACTTTATTTTAGTGTTGTAAAAATGTTTATTTAGTTTTCAATAAATGTCCATTTAAAGCAGGTATATAGACTAAAATCTGTTTGAAAGTGTGAAACTTCCCAAAATGTCAAATTGTAGTAAAAAACCATGTGAATTGGATGAATTTGTCACTGGTCCTAAAGTCCTAAAGATTCCACAATCTGCCTCAGTGCTGCTGATTAAAGGCAATTTCCTGCAAAAGATCAATAAAGTAATTTTCCAACCGAACCTGCTATGGTGCCGATGTCCTGCATAATCTGTGCATCCTTTTCTTTTCTTTTCTTTTCTAATAGTATGAGCTTTATAATGGTTATTAATTTATAAACCATAAAACAATACATAAAATCACAGAAAATGATGTTCAACGGTAGTGAGAAACAAATAACTCTAAAGCAATTACTCAAGTAAAGTGGGGATACCTCAAAACCTACGTTATGAATGAAGAAATGGCAACAAAACAAAATAGAAAACATAATTTACCAATTGGCAGATAATGTGGAGCTGTTCCAAAGGTAAGCTCATGTTTATTCTATAAAGACAAGCTTGTGCTACTGTTGAAGCTTGCAGCCTCACGCTGCGCTATAGTGCAACAACAGTTTTTATTTATAAAAAAAAGTAAAGAGGTCATGAAAAGAATTGTTGTGACATAATTTTTGTGGTTTTTACTGTTTTTTCATGTCCTAGTGGTTGTTTAGTCCGATTTGCCTTTATGTCCGTCTCCATCACATTTCTCTCCCTCTTTGTTCTTTTGAGTTTCTGTCATTACTGTTTCCCCTTTAGCTTTAGGTGTCACTGAAGTTGCAGCTTACTTAAGTTCCTTTGTCTTTGGACTCAGAAAAACTGCACATTTTTTCCTTGCCTGCTTGTGGATCGTCACTCTTGTTATGCTCAAATAAAGTAGATTATCTTATACACTCAATTTGATATTTTTGACAATAGTTCAGTTGTCAGAAATTGCTGCGTTGTGTTAGACTTTGTCATAGATCAATAATAAAGTCTTGTACAGTATGTATTTTATAGATTTACCACTTTTTGCTATATTCATGAAATGCAGTATTTCTATTACCAGGCCATATATTGTTAGTAATCACTGCAAGAACTTGAACAAATGCTGGACTGAAGTGGCAGAGATTTTTAGATATGTAGTATAAATATCTACATCTATATCTATATCTATACCTATATCTATATATAAACTAGGGGTGGGACTCCTGCTGAACAAAATGACGTCATTTCCTTCATCCAGCTCCTTCTGGCCAAAGATATTAGGTTGTTCTGTGCCGACCGTCCTGGTGAACTATTTGGAGCCGCACTGCCGAAACTCCATCGCTGACGTCTACTGCTCATGTTCAAGCTTGCTAATGACTGTCAGTCATATTTTCGCCATGTTTAACATGTAATGTCGCTACTGTATGAGACCCGCAAATCAGAGTGCGGGCATCCGACATTTTAACAAGCACCTGAACGCATCAGTCAAAGCCATCTGCTCCTACAGTAAAACGGGACCAACATGGCAACTTATCGGAGCATGAACAGTCCTGGCTGACGTCCCTGCTGAATATTCTTCTTGTTCTTTTGGCTTCTAAATGGGAGTATGCAGGGGCCTTTTAAATGGTAAGAAAAAACATCAGAATCCTTCATTTTGGTAGCCTTTAGCCGATCTCTGACGTCACGTGTGCATCAGTGTAATCGGCATACCGGAAAAAACGTGCATGACAAACAGTTCAGCACTGTTTATGAAGTAAACTGTAATTAATTACCTAAAAAAATGTATTAATCAATTTCTTGTAATTAATTAATCGTAATTAACGGGTTAAAGTCCCACCCCTAATATAAACACACTATATTCATGCATATAGTGTGTGAATGTATGTTTTAATTAAATGAAAACATTCACCAGCATACCAAAAGATTCACAAGTATGTCAGAACAATTAACTGTCTATAGTTTGTATTCGAAGCCCACACTCCACCCCTCCTACACATATGAACCTGTTCCTCTTATCATTCTCTGATCATGTGATCAGACACGTTTCACAGTTCACATTTTGTCTCGCTGCATGTGCCTAGGTAGTAAATCTTTTTCTCTTGTGTCTTACTTTTCAGCCGCCTCATAACATTCTTCTAACCTCACTCCCTATCTCCCCTGTCTTTTAATCGGCACATTTTTGGCTCAGTGATGTAAAATCTGTTAAACATTATTGACCTGAAATTATAGCAGCTTCTTATTTTAATGTCAAGTCTGAAATCTACTCCTATTTCTTTTAGGATATGATGAATCTTTATTTATTTATTTAAAATTTTGTTTCTGCTTTGTTTTGCTCTGATAGGTTTGTCTATTTTGTTGTGTTTTTATTTATGTTGTTGTTATTCTCTCGTCTGAATAATTTATTTTTCATTCTTTCATTATTCATTCAAAATCTAGGGATGTTATAATACATTCGACCAACTGCCTACTTCTAATAAAAACGAGAAAGATGTGCTCTAGTATTGGTATTTCTGTGTATTGGTAAAGTTCAGACATTAATCTGGTTCTCAAAGTTTATCGATTAACTGTGGTTTTGTTGCATGAACCGTATTTCCGCATAGACACCACTGGATGGCAGCAGTAAGCTTCTCAAATAGCTTCATGAGCCCCATACTCATCTTCATCCCTGAGTTTCACTCAGTACCATTCATTAGTAGCTTGAAACTATGTGGAAAATATAACTATGACTTTGAAGTTGATGTCTTGGTCAAATCAAATTTTGCAGAACTGTTGGGTTTTCAGCACTTGACATAAACACTGTTTATTTTCTTTGATCTGTCGACTACTTATGACTTCCCCAATTCTTTCAGTGACAGCATGCCTCTGCTCTTGATCTTGCTGTGTTATTGCGCTTCACACAGTTTCGGCTATTTCTGAAATTTGGCAGGAAATCATCCTAACTGTTTACAAAAATAATGCATTTCTTTTAAATCTCTGGCTTTACCCACTAGTTAACAAAAGCCCCCTGCAGAGTGAAAAGATAGTGGGCATTATGTAATAGTTCCAATCATCAGATAAGCCCCTGTTGAACAACCGGTTGAGAACTATTATTACTTTGCCATCACACTTCTGTGCTTTTGCAGTCACAGCACACTATGGCAGCAATTGTTAATCTGCCTCGGGTCATTGCCATTCCCATTTGGGGTGATGGCGATATTCACGTTCTACTGTTCAGTTCTCAGACTACTCTGAACGGCTGTTCTTCGTCACAGAGCTGGGAATGCTGCAGCGTCAGTAACATTTGTGTGGCATATTTACACTGCTCTCATGTCTACAGAGCGCCCTTTAAACACAGAGCTGAGTCAGACGAGGCCTTTAGGTTCTTTAGATGAGGTGGCAGGATGCCCGAGCTCCAGTACAGTGTGGACATGAAGCCTGTCCTTTGTTTGTTACCTGCCATATGGCTCTCCCTCCCAATCAGAGATCTCTGTGCTGGTGCAGATCCAGTATCGAAGCTCCAG
>OMNM01034281.1:0-20459 GCA_900302745.1 Parablennius parvicornis | reverse complement strand
GGGTTTCCTAGAGTCGTTTAAGTAAGTGCAACTTATTACATTTTACAGTGTAGACCAAATGTATGTAACTCTGAAGTCATGCGTGATGGGGACAACATTCATAGATACCATATAAACAATTTTCCTGTGCTCCACCTACCTCTTCTGAAATATCCATATTGAGAAAGAATGTGATGTGAACATGATGTTTGAATCTTTGAGCGAAAATCCAATCAACACCCCATTAAATCAAAATTGGTGTTGTAACAACTTGTTACAGCTATTTGATGCATGCATCATTATAACTGATTGAAAGTGAACAATGTGTGTTGTGTCTGAAGTGGGTCACATGCCTGTCTCAATTGAAACTTTTGATAAGAGCACAGTAAACAGAAGACCTCTTTATATATGCGAAGGCACTAGCCTTTACACAGCATCTCTCCCCTGAGCGAAGATATTTTTATCATAGTCTTGAAGGTTGACTCATATTGTCCTATGAACCATTATAAATAAACTGAGTGGTTTGTTGGTAAAACTGAGCCTATGTGTTTTGGGCTGCCTGATTTACATCTGCATATATGTATTAATTTGTCTGTTTAAGGCCTCTGATTCTATCTTGGATATTTTCCTCACATGGCCTCAATGCTTCCTACCAAATTATTGTAAATTATGTTAAACCACATTGACTCCTACAATGCATTTTCTGTGAAAAACCAGTTCCTAAAAATGATAGAAAACAGTTGGGACACTGTCCTCAAAAGATATTTGGGGATTTTGTATAATGAACATAAAGATTGGTGCAAATTGAAAAAGTCACAGCTTTTTATGCTCGATTTCTGTCTATTTATACTTATTCCTAGTCTTTCTATACACCTTCAGGGCTATTTTTAAATGTTTCAACGGTAATCAGATGACTTAATAGTTCTCATAGGAAGTGACTCAGCACTTCCGATCCACTCATAATAATAAACAAATCAGAAATAGGCTAATTATCACACACAAATATATTGGCCAGGATGGATTCAAGTCATAATTGCATGCCATCCACCCTGTAGATCCACCTCAGACACAATGACAATATGTACTTCCACGTCCCAGCTACACATTGGATTCGCTGTTTTGAGTCTTATAAACAGGTTACTTCTGTTATTGATATAACAAAGCAAAACAGAGGAATCACATGGCAGCTGTCATGCTTAAAAGCTTGACATTTGTGTGACTGATAGAAAACATATTTTATTTTCCCGATCATGGTGATGAAATTTAAATCCAGTCCCTGGTGTCATGCTAAATAGTTTCTGAAAATCACATGAGTAATTCTCCATTCCCAAGCATATTATGGCATACGACTATGAATATTTATGCTTAAGGTGTTAATCTGATTCATCTCCATGAAATGAGTCCATATCAGTTCTAAATCAAGAGTCTGATCTACTTTCTTTGTGTCATTGTCTGAAATTTCACAAGTCAATTGTATTTATTTGGTAAAAAAAAAAAAAGTGTTCACAAAGGACTATGATAAGGAAGGAAATGTTATGTATTATCAGAAAAACAAGTAAATGGGCAAAACAAGAATAAAGTAGAGTTAAATAAAGCCAAGGACACAAAGGATTGACAAAGGGACAATAAAGTATCAATGTACAACTTTTATGTACACAGATCTTTTGTAAGTCAAACTGTTATTCATTCAACTGAAGCGTTTACCTTTTTGAATAGAATAGAATCAACCAGGGTTGTTTATGGTGCAGTGCTGTTCCTGACAAGTATGTCAGTGTAAGTTATTGTGGTTAGGGTGAGGTGAGGGGTTGTAATGTGGGTTGATAAAAGCCAGATCTTAGAGACAGAAGCTGCTCCTGAGTGTGCTTGTGTGAGGGTATATTGTTTACTAATGATTGCATGATAACAGCACTTCCACAGGGTGAGAGCTGTCTGTAATCTTGGTGTAAACATCCTCCCAGTGTGGAAGCTGCAGTCATACTGGCTTTGCAGTCTTCAACTCATGGTCCATCAGCTCAGCAGCTGTGCAGTCTTTGTGGTTCACTGTCAATCAGTTTGTGAAGTATCTCTCAGTCTTAATGGTGGTCCTGTAGAAGTTCAGCATCAGTACTGGAAGAAACTCAGCTTCCTCAGAACACCTGTGTGTGAGTTTCTCCATTCTGAAATTGGGAGGTACCTCTTCAAGTCACGAGTCCTTCTGCATTAAGGAGTAGGTGGCTGTCGTCACATCACTCAATAACTCTGTTTGCAGTTTATCATCATCGATATTGCATGTTCTGTGAATTTGATGCAACTATTACAGCTAGCTGACACTAGGTGCCACGTAAGGACCTGCAGACAATGCTCTGAAGATGTTTAGTCTGAAGATGTCTCAAATGGCAGATGAACTACATTTCTACTTGCATGAGAGGGAACTGAGGATACAATTAGTATATTTTCAAAGTAAATGCATGAAACCATGTCCATGTAAACAACGTATTGATTATAGCGTGTACAACCATCATTTATCAGATAATTAGTTTGCTCTGTTACTCATAGACACATACAGTTTAAAACACACTCTGTCGCCTGCCTTTATCGCATCATACTAACTAATAATAATATATCGTGACTCGTGAGAACCACAACAAACAAGCTACTCTTATTTTGAAGACATTACCGGAATTAGCTGTTTTGCACTGACTTGAGTTTTTTCTGGGATGTTGCTGATGAAGGAAAACAAGACAGTTCGTTTCTGCTGCTCGGTTTCTCCACAGGCGTCGACCACTACATTCTGCTCACAGCCGCCTGTTTCCACATAAAATACGGCCAATAACGGGGTAAGTTCCGGGCGAGCTCCGGGCCATTTAGGCAAGATTAGCACCAAAACAACTGGCTTGTTAGCTAGCTAGCTGTAGCTGAACCTTGACATCAAGGTATTGACATCGGTTTGTTTCTAATTTATAAATCTTTGACAATGTTGTTGTGATTTGTTCCACGCTTTACTTGTGTAATCTGTGAAATATTGAAATATTGTCGTGGTTAGCGCTTGTTAGAGGAGGACTGTGACCAGCTGCTCTGATTGGTTGGAATCGCTGAGGCGAGGTGAGGCTGGTCAGCGCGAGGACACCCCATCGACCGCTCTGTGTTTACAAATATGTGTTAAAATGCACAAACAATAATACAAATCGTCAGTTTTGATTCAAAATTATAATTAACTAGCTATCTCTTGTGGGTAATGGGGCTAAATAACATTGGATTAAAGTGTTTTAATGCACGTTTAGTTGGAAAACATCCTCAACCCAGAAACATTGAATTATACTTCTTATTGTTTTTAAGTGAAATAAAATGGTATCAACAAAAGTGAAGGTCTTGGTGATAAGTTTGTATTCATCTTTATTCGAACATGTAAAAAAGAACAAAACAAAACATAAAAAAGACAAATATTTCAACAAATAAGACTGATGTAAACAAAAACAACATGTTCTGTCTTCGATATGTGTGAATTTACATGATCAAAAGGGAGTAGGAAGAAGTCTCATTCTGCACATCATTTTTTGTTTGTTTTTCCACATTTTAATGTATTATTATTTGGTGGTAAGAAGCACAGCCTGTCCCCTTCTAGTCACGTGCTTTTAATTGCATGTGTATTTTAGCACCCAAGTTTTTTTGTTTTTTTTTTACTGGGGGAAAAAATAGAGTGAAAAATGCAAGCCAGCAAATTGCACGCTCAAAACTATATTGAATTGTTACATATCTCTTTAGTCTGCAATAATTTCAGTGAACAAATAGCAAATGTATGAATCTGACCTGCAGCAGCAAGTGCTCATATTGATTTCTTCTTGGGCAAAAATTAACCATAGCACTGAACTGCATCAAACATTCAGTGTGAACACAGTTCACTTGGACAAAGGTCTGAAGGGAGATGTACTGCACAATAAAAGCGTTCATCACCGGGACACTTCACTCCACTAGTTTCCATTATGAGGCTGTTATTGTTGTCCTCCCTCACTTACTGCATATAAACAAAAGTAGAATTGTACAAGCAATGTGACTCCAGCTTGTTTTGTTCTCACTAGATGTAGCCAACAAAATGGAGTATGATGAGAAACTTACACTTTTTCGCCAAACCCGCCTCAATCCCTTTGATCGAGGCGAGGATGAGGATGGCCCTCACGGAGGAAAGACGCCCCAACAACACGGTGAGGATCGCCTTCTCTATGGCAATTATAAAACTACTATCGCCAGCAAGAAATATAAGATCATAAATTTCACTGGTCTTTTTTTGCTTCATTTTCTTACTGTAATGTGTGACTTTGCTCTTTGACATATCAACAAATTGAAAAGCCAGATAAAATGACTGTTTTTGACACTTGAATCCATGGAATATAACCACTCCTGAGATAATCTTGATCTTTTTGTAGCTTCATGTTATTGTGGTCGCTGTCCACAGAGGCAGTGTATTTGTTTCTAACCCTAGTCTGGACAGAGATAGCTGCAATATTAGATGCTCTTTAATCCTTTGCTGGAGAAAAATGACCCTAAATCTTTTGGTTTTGCTGTTTCAAATGTTTCTTTCGAGATTTTATTCACACTTTAAAAACATGAGTGCTACAGAAGAAGGAGGTACCTGTGGTCAGCTTGTCACCTTTTTTCTAAAGGTCATTCAAACTGCAGATATAAACATGCTGAAAATGCTAAATGGGGATATCTTCCTCACCACAGAACATACAGTGAACATCCTTGTGACCTCTCAATGTGATGATTGTTTTTGCTTGGGTAGAACAGTTTGAATATAAAGCAAAATGAATCTTTACACATGGAGAGTAGTTACTCAATGGTAATGGAAGTAGGAAATGCCGCATCTGCACCAGAGGAAGTGAAAAGCAGAGGTGTAAGCAGTACTTCACTCATGCTTCCTGTATTTCAAGATTGGGGAATTGGGTTGTTGTAGTTCGATTTCAACCTTTTATACAAACCAGACTGACACAGTTTTGTAGGTCATACTGATGTACTCCATGACTGTACTGTCCTCTGTTTGCCACCGAGAAGCTCAATTCATCATGTTTTCCTCGGACGTGTATGCAGGTAACGGCAGCTGTGTGTCTTTGTCTTCGCTTTTTCAGGAACGTGGAATGACATGATCAGTATAACTGAGAATCAAAGTCGGTCACGCATCATTTTAAAGCTTAAACCAAAGACAAGATATTATTTCAAGATGTTGTTTGTAGATTCACCTCTTCTACTTTAGTAGATTTTTCTCTTTTGGCAGAATTGACTCTTGATATCAGAAGCTGTTCAAGTCTTGATTCTGACTGTGTTTTCACTGCAGACTGATTTGAACTTTGCTTTGTACAGATAATCCAACTCACTTCAGTGTTTGCACATTTTTACTCAGGTCAGCCTGTTACAGAGTTGGAGCTTGAATATTCAAAACCTACAGACCGGATCTATCCATATTTTTATATCTCTTCATCCAACGTCATGTCCCAGGAGGCTTTTTTATTACCCTGCAATCTGCTGTCCAGATTATTTTGATTGCCAGTTGTCATCTGTTCCTGGTTTTCCCTGGTGTTCATGTATGATATGTAGGTTATTCATTCTCATTACATCTCCAATTCCAAAAGGTGAAACACGTAAATGTACTGTAATCAAAAAGAGAGCTACCTTTTTCAAATCCTATAAAAAAAAAAAAAAAAATGTTTCCCAATGAAATACACAAAATATCAGATGTTCCAACTAAGACATTTCACCATTGGATGGGGAATCACTTAGTAGTTTGAATTTCAAAATGCCAAAATGCATCTTAAAAGTAAGGACAGGGCCATGTTAACCCTTGTTACAACACGTTGATGACATTATGTCCTGGACGTTTACTGAAGTTGAGGAAAAGCTACACAATTGAAAAATTTCTTGTAAATTTCTTGAGTGTCATTGCTGTCATATTTTTGATAAAATGATTAAATTAGTTTTAACATCTGATGTGTTGTTTACAGTATTGGGGGAATAAATCACGGGTTGTTTATATTTTTACATTATTGTATTCAGTTTAGCATTTTCAATTAACCTAGTATGGGCTGGTATATTTTACACTGAAAAAGTTGCTCAAAATGTTTTTTTAATTTTCCTGCCAGTCACAAAATTGTCAGAGTAAAGTTGGTGTGGCGAGTTTCTCAGAATTAGGCTTTTTTTTTTAATCTGCAGAGGTTTGTCAGCCTCTTAATTCTCAGAGTTACTTAAACACTACCAAGTAATACTTTATTTTATTGGAATACAACCGTAGAGCTTTAGCAAAACTTACCCGAACTACAGTATATTTATCAGACGAGTTTTGTATCTGTGGGAAATATTCGATTTAATCACTTTTTAGATGTTGCCAGCTGTTTTCAGTTGGTTTCAGTTTATACCTACTACAAATAAAAAACAAAGTTGTACTAAAACAAATTACCAGTAACTGTAGTTAGATTTACTAAGATGCGGATATAGTAAGTAGTGAGAGGGTGCAGACACATAGAAGTGAAAGTTTTCTCTGCACATAGAGGTTCATTCAACCTTGCGCAGCAGCTTTAATGACTCTCTGAACATGTGACTTGTCCGGCTGCTTTGTTACATATTACCTGAGAACGTAGAACGTAACCCTCTGTGAATTCTCGTTATTCGGAACTCTCGTCCTTCGTCGAAGCTTGTGTGGGATGATTTGAAGAGTGAGGAAGTATATTGAGTAACTCTGCAGTCATGTGTAAGACATTATCATGCATGACACTGGCCAGAACACAGTATGTATGGTTACAAGAAGAAGAAGAGTACTTTATGCTGTGTCATACTCTTTTTTTTTTTTTTTTTTTTTTTTTTTTTTTTAAGAAGCAAGGCCTGAGCTTTTTTCTGGGGGCAGACTTCACAGTTTGGACCGGACCATGGACCTCGGCCTAGCTGAGGACCATTTCTCCAGGCCAATGGTAAGTCTGCTTGTAAGTAGTTCTGCTGTACCATTACGTTTCTGTAGTGGCCACATGCCACACTTGTCTCTCTACTTGTCCCTCTAATCTTGCTGTTACAGGGCTCTTTTGTGGCGTCGGACATCGAACAGCTGAAACTGGCCATAGCGGAATGTAAGAAGCTGATTTTGGAGCTGCCAGAACATTCAGAGAGACAGAAGGACACTGTCGTGAAACTCATCCACCTGCGGCTCAAACTGCAGGAACTTAAGGTTTGAACTGAGGAGTGAAGGAGGAAGTAGATAACATAATATTGAGATTGTTGCTGCTGAAGAGATAGCTTTACAAATATGTGCTGATCTGTTGTGTTGACTAATATGGTCTTTTATTTACTTAGACTTTTTTTTATAACTAGTGATACATAGTGTAGTTGAGATCCATTTTTCCCAATTTACCAGATTGCCTATAAGGAAGCCTGGGCTCCTCTGAACCTCTGATCTCTGATTGATCACAAAATTACAGGGAAGACAAAAACAGGCAGAAACACCCACTCTCACCCCAAGGAGGTCCCAGAGCCGAGGCTGGGGGTCACTCTGGAAAAATAGACTTCTATAAAGGATTTTGTAGGTGTGGCATTTAAAATATATCGTTAGAGCAGATCTGTGGAAGAGAGACTATTGAGAAGAGTGTGGGAAATCTTTCTGAGGTGTTAATTTAATTTTTTATGAGGTGTGGAGTGTGTACCAACAACACATCTCAAACACTTTCATTGCTCTTGATTGTAGCAGTCTTTACCGTTTCCCCTTATAAGATGAATGGGACACAATGTTGCCTATTTCACAGTTCTATTCATGTCATGCAATAAGCGAGCCTTATTGTCATCTGACGCAGTTGAACAGACCTGTTTTGTTTAGCAAATCATGATGTTTTAATGAGTCAGGAAGATCATATGATCAGCACAGTAAGAAGATATTGTATGGTTTTGTTTTTCTCACCTAAATTTGTATCATGTCAGCTTTTCAGCAAAGTGTATATATTAACACTAATGATGTATGAAATATATGAATATAATAGGCATGCTTTTGTAACCATGGTTGTTGTATTTACCACGTGGAGATGAATTTTGTGAATATAGTTTTTGTACTTGTTACTTGAAAGGACCCTGAGGAGGATGAGCCCAATTTAAGAGTTTTGCTGGAGCATCGCTTCTCCAAAGAAAAGAGCAAGAGTGTGAAACAGACTTGTGACAAGTGTAGCACAATCATCTGGGGCCTTATCCAGACTTGGTATACTTGCACAGGTAAGACCAAAGTTATAAATTGACGCATAAAAGAAGGAAAACTCTAAACTTGTGTCTGCCCTTGATATTTCATTTACAACTTCACACTGTCCAAGAAGTAAACTCCTGTGTCCTTTCTGTATCTCCTAAAACTTTACATTCATACTGCTGTATTAAAACACACTTCCTTTCTGGGTTAATGAGAGATGGCTTCAGTCAAAATAATCTCACTACATGTTAGAACTTACATTGTTTTCTGCTTCTTCATTCTATTGTCTCTTTCTCGCTTCAGGATGCTATTACCGTTGCCATAGTAAGTGTATGAATCTCATCACCAAGCCCTGTGTCAGGTCTAAGGTCAGCCATCAGTCGGAGTACGAACTCAGCATATGCCCTGAAATAGGACTCGATCGGCAAGACTACCGCTGTGCCGAGTGTCGTGCCCCTGTGTCACTGAGTGAGTACGAAACGGCTTTTATTAACAAAACTAAAAATTAAAATAGCAGATTTCTGTTGCAGACCCTCATCTTTGCTTAGGACCAGCTGCTTTTAGCTTTTATCACTCTGGTATAACACACACTTCTAACTGAGCTGTGAGTGATGGAGTTGGACTTTGGTGACACGTCCATGCCATTCCTCTTGGTTTTGACTTGCACTGTGGCTGATTTATTTTGCAGGAGGTATACCCAGCGAGGCCAGACAGTGCGACTACACAGGCCAGTATTACTGCAGTACGTGCCACTGGAATGACATAGCCATCATCCCAGCTCGCGTCATTCACAACTGGGAGTTTGAACCGCGCAAGGTACCTTCAGCATCCACACAAGAAAACGATATTGGCAAGAAAAAAAACAAAGCAAAATCCTCTCATTGTTTATCAGGTGGTCTGAGAGACAACAACGCTGAGTGTTATCTCTTTGCTGAAGGGGAAGAAACTGTGCTGTCATTAATGTTTTAGTAAAAGTCTCTGATGAATTTCAGACGAGCTCTAAATGGCATCGGGAAGCATCTAATAAACTTGGGGACCGTCCATCAATGAAATCAGTTCAGTCCATGTTCAAGATCGGGAGGTTTAAATGATATTCTCATGTCATATGGAAACATTAGTCCATAAAAACCAAAGCGGATCTGACCTACTTTGAAACCAGGTCAAGAGGGTTGTAAATCATGTTAGATGATGAGCGCCAACTTGTTCGGGTTCAACCGTATCCCTGTCTCATAATAAAGTCAGTAGTCGAGGTTTGAGGAGACGCGTTCAGCCATTCTCTGTGCTCACTGTATGTTTCTGTTCTAGGTATGCCGCTCCTCAATGCGCTACCTTGCACTGATGATGTCACGACCTGTGTTGAGACTGAAAGAAATCAATCCGCTGCTGTTTAACTTCGTGGAGGAGCTGGTGGAGATCAGGGTAATCAGCTTCCCTCTTTCAAAAAGCTGCTAAACACACTCTATACATGGTGGTGTAAACACAAAGTATTCATATTTTATATTATTTTTCATCAGTTTGCTGTGACCTGTAATGAGAAACTTCCTTTTACATGTTCCCTTTGTCACTCTGAGTGTTGGTAATGCTGTTTTACCCCTCTGATCTAAATTGCTTTGATTTTTGTTTTCAAGAATAGACTTTTGTGTCAAATACTGACGCCGAGACAAAAAAAAAAAAACCCTAATTCATTGTGTTTGGTTCACAGAAACTTCGTCAAGATATTCTGTTGATGAAACCTTATTTTATTACCTGCAAAGAGGCAATGGAAGCTCGTCTTCTACTACAGGTTGGTAACAGTTTACAACAAGTAGGTAAAAGCAAAATAAAAAGGAAACAAAACACATTAGAAACACGTTCATTTCTCCAGTTTGTTAATTCAAATTACTTGTGCTTATTTTTTCTGTGTGCAGAGTGCTTGACAGCCAGAGCTCATGTTATAAGTAGTATTAGATGGTTCTTTAGAAGCACTTTGATGTGAATTAGAAGATTTTGCATTGTGCAGTTTTAAAGCAGCTCATTGTAATGAATTCTACAACAACACCCCCATGTGGCTGAATTAAGAAAGCTTGCTGATGTACAAAGAATGAATCCTGTCAGATGGAATGTAGTTGGGTTTTTTTGTGGTTTTTTTAATATCTTCTTCTGCACAATAAAGCTGCGCAGTTGAGTCTGATGGTATTCAGGTTTTCTGCATGTGTTTTTAGATGATTTTGATGAAGCTGGTTTTTTTTTGGTTGTTTTTTTTTTTAAACGCTTGCATTCCCCAGCTCCAAGATCGGCAGCACTTTGTGGAGAACGACGACATGTACTCTCTGCAGGATCTGATTGACATCTCCAGCGGCAGACTCAGCTGCTCGCTCACAGAGATCCACACCACATTTGCAAAGCACATCAAGCTAGACTGCGAGGTGACACAAAAAAAATAATACTATGTAATTCCTGTTTTTAAACACACCACAACATGTAGCATATTATTATAAAATTCAGAAACAATACATTTTCATGAGACTCAGTTTTTCTCTTCTTTTGTCTTTTTGTGTTTTGTGCATGTGTGTCCATGCAGCGGTGTCAGGCCAAAGGATTTGTGTGTGAGCTCTGTAAGGAGGGAGACATCCTGTTCCCCTTTGACAGCCACACCTCAGTTTGCCACGAGTGCTCGGCTGTTTTCCACAGGTAAGTGAGTTACCATCAGCGAATGAGCCAATACACTTAATTCTTATCTAATTTTACTTTTAAAGTCAAATGCTGTAAAAAACAGAATCTCAAATTTGCAAAATAAAATGTTATATGTAAACAGTTTTGTTAAATATTTGTAAATCTTTTAAAAAGGACTTGTGTATTTTAGTGTATTTAAAAAAATGTTTTGTTATGTGTCTTCAGAGATTGTTACTATGACAACTCCACAACTTGTCCACGATGTGCCAGAATGACTGAGCGCAAGCAGGATGAGGTCTGAAATGTGAAGGAAACCTAACTACAAAAAAGAAAAAAGAAAAGCATCTGATGTTGCTGGATGTTGCACTTTGCCTCATGATCAAGTGTTCAAACTAGCTTCTCATTTTTGTGTTCCTGCTCTAGTGTATTTTCCCTGTGCTCTACATTATGCAGCAGGGTATTTAGACACCTCTCTGGAAATTAATATATGTACATACATTTCTATTTTTTATCAAAACTTTTGCAATTGTACTGAAATCAGATGTACTGAGCACTGTGTATAAGTGTGTGTGTGTGTACTTGTGTGTGAGTTTGTGTAGATGTATGAATAAATGTCCTTCAGAGGAAATCCACCTCATCAGGTGGTCATGCATGCAGGGACTGTATAATAACTGTTACAAGCCTCAAACACATTAAACTCTACTGCCAATATTGCAAAATGCTAAACATTAGGGTCACCATTCAGTAAGACGTTTAACTAAAGGAAAAGAAAGATTACTAGTGTTTAAGATAATATAATACCTGCTTCTTGCAATGATTAAATCACTACATTTTATTAACCAGATATTTGCTTTACATCATTTGTTTGACATTGAAAATAACAGTTTTTTATTAAAGTCATCTAAGTTTAACTGTTGTTGTGAAGCATCATCGACACAAAGCATAGTCTTTAATCAGGAGGTAAACTATATCAGACTTAATACTATATCAAGACAGAAGCCTCGTCTTTCTTTCCATACTTCCTCTCTCAGTTGTTTATTTATTACCGACATGCTTCTTTTTATGTTTCTCCTCATCTTCTTTTTTCCCTACCATACAGATTAAGCCTGTTTTGAGCTCAGTCCAAATATTGACTTTTTCCAACTATTTGGTGATCCAGTGATTAAAAGCATAATTATAAAGCATATTAGCAACCGAGATGTAATCACAGCATGTGTTAACAGTACAAGAATTGTTTCACTTGACAAGCGTAGGAATAATGAAGTAGTTAAATGTACTTTTTCATTTCATTCCAATCTGTGAACAATGTCAGTGCAGTATAGTGCGTTTGTCCTCTTTAGTGCAGTGTAGCAAATAGACAGGGATACTCATGAACATAGTGTGCCTAAGATTGTCAGGTTACTTACAGCTCTGATCCAAACGTCTTAATACATTCGTGAATAGTTTTTAATGAATAATTAATGCACCTACAGAACATTCTGTTGAGAGATTATAAATATGTCATGTGTAAACTTTGGCAACATGTACATTTTTATTTGAAGTATTTGTTTTAAAATAATGAGTTATGGCTGTGTTATCTTTCAGCATGATGTACTATATATTTTTTTTTCCAACTAGTAGTCATACATGGTAACGGTGTTAAGCCATGCTTTGTTTTAAAACATAAGTAGTGCATGAATGAAGTCACGAAATGCGATTAAAAAACAAGTATAATGCAACATGATACTGATATCAATAAACATCTCTCAGCATATACTTGTGTTTTTGGCTTCCATTGTTTTGACTGAACCTTTGGCTTTCAGAACATTATTCATTTTCATCCCATTGAACTTCACAGAACTTGCATCAGATGCTCCTCAGGCGGCCATGAGCCTTATGTTTGACCTCCCTGATTCCTTCATTGAAAGTGCTAAGGTCCACAGACCAGCTGCTATTGGAAGTCCACAAGAACACTGGGGTGATCGGGTTTTCTCAGTCCCCCCCACTCTGGAATAAGCTGCCCCCTGAGTTACGCACTTAAACAGGCTTTTGCCTCTTTCAATCCAGGCTTAAAACTCATATATTCAGACTTGCTTTTAATACACAGTAATTATGGTGACAATTTATCTTATTTATTTTTCAATTTGATTTGATTTGACCCTTGTTGGTATAACCTATGTTTTTACTGATGCTCTCTTTTAAGTCTTTTTCTTTTGCATTTATCCTGTCTCTTTTTCTTTTACTGTGAGGCACTTTGATCATCGTAAGTGTTACAAAGGGTTATATAAATAAATATTGATTGATTGATATTATTTCACATTTGAGATGCAAATCAACACTTTTATATACTATTTAAAAGCACCAAAGTAGTTGCGTAACAAACCGTAAGTTTCACATTTATTTTTTTAAATACAATTTCCCATGTAATTCCTAAAACTGTTATAAAAAAGTGTCATCCGAGCTGGATTGGGTCGGTTGTGTAAATCTCGCGAGAACACGCCTCGCCTGTTTTGGGTGCAGTGGGTTCGCGGTGCAGCTGGATGGCCGCCTGTTCCGCAGAACCTCACTCCGTCCACAGTGCAGCTGCATCACAGTCACCGGGAAGATGGGTCTCCTCTCCTTCAGCTTCGGACCCTTTCGGAACCGAGTGCGGTCGGTCCGGACGTGGAGTCGAGAATTCAGCACCATTTCTGCCACTTATCGCAACTGCGCCGCGCTGAAGGTACACGACTTCTTTGTTTCGTTGTTATTGCATAAACTTGTTATGACATCTTCAAAACGATGTCATAACAAACTTCCCAAGGATTTATTTTTGACATATGCATCGGTTAACTATTGTTTGCAGGAGTAAGAGACTTGTAACGGAGTTGGAGGTCTGTGGTGGGAACTCCAGCTTTGCTCAGTGCGTGCAGCGGCAAAGTCTTTAAAACCATGAAAACAAACACTCTGCTGCTCTGTTTATGTATCATTCCTGTGTTGTTTGTCCTCTCATGGTCGGCTATGTCCGTTTGATAATATGGTTTATAAATGAGTTTCCTCAGTTCACAGTGTTCTCCTGGAGGGGGGCGTGTCTGCATCAGAGCTCATTCATTAATTTCTCTCATAAAATGATATACAAGTAAAGTATGTCACGGCATGCACAAGAACATTTGAGCGTTTTTGTGGTGAAATCATGTGGTCAGGTTTTTTTTTTTCTTGGAGTAAACTGATTTTTGCATGATTTTATCGCATGTGCAGTTGTAGCACTTGTGTAGCACATTGTGTTCCTCTGTAGACTCCCCAGGGAACACAGTGTTCTGGATGGAAATGTTATGTATAGCTGGAAAGGTGGCACAGCACCTGTTGACGCTACCAAGCAGAGATACAAATAAAGATTGTTATACAATCAGGGGATGTTTTGTCCAAGCTCAACCCCTAGATGCACAGTTGCACATAACGAATCCAGGGTGACTGCTTCTTGCACAGAGCAATAACTTAAAAAAATGCGCATAAAATAGATTAGGAGTAAAGGAATAAATGCTTCAACAAACTTTTGATTGCATCCATTAATATAGCTAGTTTGCATATGTGCATTTAAACGTTTATTGATTTTCCAAGTTGAATGACAGACTTGTGCTCCTAATCCTAAATTGTTTGTACCATAACTTATTTATGAAGACACTCATTTATTATGCACATGGTAGCCAATAGGTAACTGAGTAGATATAAGCATCAGAGCAGCTGTTTGGTGTCAGGTATAAGTGGGTTAACTGTAATGGGTTGTGATTACTTTATGTAATTTGGTTGAATGTAGAGCAGCACACCTTAATGTGATTTCAGTAATCCCATTAATCATAATTTTGTTTGTTGCAAAGCAGATTTCATATAATAGTTTAACAAAACTTAAAATGAAATTGCTTCACTACATTCAGCTGTCTTCAAACTGATTTATGACTTGACATGTCAGATAGATGTAACATCCATGACATAACATATTGCATGCTTCTTTTTTTTTGCAGGTTATTTTTGGTCATGCCTTCATTGTTAACACATTAATCACTTGTCTTTATTTCAGAGGACTTCACTAATCCAAAGGCGATGTGGAGGATTATATCAACACAGTTTCGCTCTCAATCGGTTTCTCAGCTCCAACAAACCACCAAAAGGTCGGGCGCCTCCTAACACTCCTATTGAGTCCAATTAAAGGAAATCAAATCTTTAAGGTCAGTGTGTGTCACATAATCACTTCCTCTCTGTGTTTGTTACTGTAATACTTTTAGGTTTTGAGAAGTTTTTCCCAAAGAGTGAGGAAACTACTGGCATCAACAAATCTGTTGAAGGTGAGGAATGTGTCCCAGTAAATCTTGAAAATCTTGTTTTCTCATCTCTGCCGGAGTGCTCCATCGTTTGTTTGTTGATGTTCAGAGGAAACCATCAAAGAGCAAGAGTCTCTGGAAACTGATGCTCGGGACACAGATGATGGAGGCAGCCGAGGAGGAAGCGATCAGCAATCCAACTGGTGGACACGCTTTCAGGTGGGACTCATGTACAGAATGTTAATGTTGCCAGACTTTTGTCTCACACCAAACCTAAATATTGCAGTCAACACACATGCTGTTTGTAATATTTTCATCTGTGAATGCTTTGATTTTGTAAAAGTTGCATATGTAACACAACAGCTATATTTGATCAGAGAGGTCAGTGATGTAACAACTGCTTTATTGATAGCAAGGTAGCCTTGGCATCAAAACCATATTGTGAATTTGTGATAATATGCACGCTGAATAAATATGCATGAGTCATGTGCGGTATGCAGTTATTGGACCGTGCGTCACCACTGCCTTCTACACACTAGACTGTTGAAAGGGACCACACATTGCTATGAGAACCATCATACAACAGCTCCAAGCTGAACACAGAGGGATGTTTTTCTATGGCAATCAATCTCATAGTAACTTACTCTACTCTTTCTTTTGAAACAGGAGGATTTTCAATTGGATGCAAAAACAGCCTGGAATCTGGCTCTGGGCGCTGCAGGAATGGCTTCAGCTTTTTTGTTTCTTCACTACAGAGAGACAGGGATTCAAATCTCCTGGAAAGAGTTTCTGCATGTCTACTTGGGCAGAGGCTTGGTGAGATGATTGTTTCTGTCCTGTCTTCCTTCTCCATTGTTTGTGTTTGTGGGCCCCTTGATCACATAAGTTTCTGTGCTCTTCACACAGGTGGGTCATTTGGAGGTTGTCAACAAGCAGTATGTCAAAGTGTTTCCAGCTCATGGAGTGAGCACGTCAGATGTGGTCAGTATGACAATAATGCTCATGATCTTTCACCTATTGTATAGTTACTGTGGAGGTCAGTGTCGACATGACTCTCAGTCATGATAGTTATCCTTACAGTTACTCTTCTCACATATTTTTTGAAAGACAAGAAGGTTTACACTCTGGAGTCTTATGGTGCAAACACTGCACAGAAATCAGCCTTGACAATATTACAACTGATTATGTATTTGTCATGTTAGTTAGGGTTTTATAATGAGAAAAGATGACGATTTGCTGATTCGGACATAAAGACCATCAGGATCATTCAAAGACATAACTTTTGTTTCATTAAATTTGATGCGTTTCAAGCAGGAAAGTGTAAGGATTTTATCAAGTTAAAAATGGTTAATCTTGATCATCAAGGCATCTCTGATACAGCAGCTACTGTGAGGTGTTTTTGATCTACAATCAAAGATTCTCAAGGTCAGAGGAGGAGTGAACGAGTGAGAGGCTCCAACAGCTCAACACATACACTTAAATTAGGAATGTCAAATATAAGACCTAGACCACCCCACAAAGGGTCACATTTTTGCACCTGTTATTAAATAAATTGTGTGGACTGAGGGCAGGGACATACCCCAATACTGACTTGGTAAAAAAAAAAAAAAAACTGCAAATTGCAGCAATGAGAGCGAGCTACTTTGCTTACTTATCGTGATATAGCATTTATAACAAGACAGTAATAGAGAGGCAATAGTAATGTGTAGGCTCGTTCTTACATTGTGGTGCAACTGGTAGTGTAGAAGAGTTAGAAGTCTTTTAAGAACCAGATTCTATGATGTTTAAATGGAGCACTGGTGATTAAAGTTGAGCAAACGCTCCAGAATGTTTATGCGTAATTTCTGCCTGTTTGTTACCACAAGTTTACTGTTTGTTTCCGTAGCTTGAATCATAATCCAGGACTTTGCTGGAATTTTTTAAACTCAAGCCTTCACAAACAATTTACCAACAATTTTAAAACTCGACCGAGAAGAGAGATTTGTTTCTATATATTCTGGATGTAGTTATGTTGTTTTTCCTCCTTTTCACTTGACTTTCTCCTTCAACCCAAACCTCTTTCTGAACCTTAAAAGTTCCACCAATATTACAATAATATTTGTATGTTCATTATTATCCAACAAACAAGACTAACATACAGTGTTTACACCACACATTCAACTATTCATGGAAAAAGATCTCATGATCTAATGTTGGATTGTTGTTTCACTTCTCATTTCCGTTTTTGTCATGTGTATTCCCCAAAGATGTTTATGTCTCCACGGCGGGGGCTGCAGTTCCTTGGAGGCCAGTTATACAATAAGGGATTTATGTAAGCATATTAAATTGCTTATTTTCTTGTCTTTATTTTTCAGGGCTATTTCTGGTTCAATATCGGCAGTGTGGAATCATTTGAGCGTAACCTGGAGATGGCTCAGCAGGACCTGGGCATCGACTCCACACGCAAAGTGCCAGTTTTCTACAGCAGTGAAAGTGACGGGTGAGAAAACACAACTTTACTATTGACTTGACTTGACTTATCCACTGTTGTTTGCTTATTTATACATTTGCTCATGTGGTTTGTGGTCTAATTGGTTTACTCTTTCTTACCAACAGGACGCTCTTTTTTACCATCCTCCCAGCCATACTCCTGGTCGGGGTTTTACTTTATACCTTGCGGCATGGGCAAATGGGTGGAAGGAATGTCAGCAGGGGCAAAGGAAATCCATTCAGCATGAGTGAATCCAAAGCCAAGATAATTACAGACAACATCAATGTGCGTTTCAAAGATGTTGCAGGCTGTGAAGAGGCCAAACTTGAGATCTTAGAGTTTGTGAACTTCCTGAAGAATCCACGTCAGTATCATGAACTGGGTGCCAAGATTCCCAAGGTTTGTGAAAGTTTCTCTTTTGAACAACTTACAGATACTTGATGGTCATTTAGTTCAGTTTAGATTGATTCATTTCAATTTGATTCGACTTGACTCTATTCTATATGTACAGTATCAGATAGAATCAAAGTGATCAATAGTACCACTTAGTATAACTACAGGTTAATAAACATATCAGTCATACTTTGAAAGGATGGAAGCTCATGGTTAAATATTTTAAATGTGCCTTGTGTAACTAACCCTCTTTTTGCCAGGGTGCTGTGTTATCTGGTCCACCTGGAACAGGGAAGACCTTGTTGGCAAAGGCCACGGCGGGAGAGGCCAATGTTCCCTTCATCACAGTCAATGGCTCAGAGTTCCAGGAAATGTTTGTTGGTGTGGGCCCAGCAAGGGTGAGGACTGAGCTGAATTATCTTCAAGGTTCCTGATGTTATATGATGTGTCACATGCAGCTCATGCTCCTGTTTGGCCTCATCTGAAAACAAGTTCATTAGATCGATGGTTGACTGCTGCAATGGCTGTGTCATTTGAACAGCAGAGAAATAGCTGCAGTTTTTTCTGAAACAACCTTATTTTCAGTTTTCTCTTTGTCCTTATTAGATAAGGGACACATTTGCCAGAGCCAGAAAAAATGCGCCTTGCATTCTTTTTATTGACGAGATCGACGCAGTCGGCAGGAAAAGAGGTCGAGGAAACACTGGTGACCAAAGCGAGCAGGAAAACACTCTCAATCAGTTGCTTGTGGAAATGGATGGTGAGCAGTATTATCTCTTTTGGTGGTTTAGCCTTTTTTTTTTTTTTTTTTTCCATTCATGCTGTGACTTTTCATAAACTCGTGTGTTGCATATTTTTGTCACTGCAGGATTCAACAGTAGCACAAACATAATTGTTTTGGCTGGAACCAATCGAATTGACATCCTGGATCCTGCTCTGATGCGACCTGGACGCTTTGATCGACATATATACATAGGTAAAACATCAGCACTTATCTGAGGGGTTAAGACTCCGTCTATTTTTATCCATCATTTTTCTGCTTGTCTTCTTGTGATGTCGTTAAATGTGTGTGTGCTGTATTCAGCTTCCTTTCATGTTTGCTAGATCTTTGTTCTGGCTGCTCAGATCTAATTTGTCCGACACCAACCCTGCAGGTTGAAAGGTAGATTTCTGTCTGACAAAGAAAACAGGGTCAAATTGAGACAGCTGTTCATTTTTTGCAAAATGAGAGATTAGATAACTGGAGGCCCATGATGGATGATGGATGCAACACAGTTACTGTCTCTGTCCCCTTTTACTGTTTTGTGTCCTACATAAACAGTTAACAGTCAGATGCCAGTTGCTTGAAAACAGCCGCAGTAATTAGTTGCATAACTTATTACATCATAATGTTAATACTTTTGTGGAAAAAAACAAAAGTGAGTGTGGGTTTATCCAGCTCAAGATAATAATTGTGCTTCTGTAAACCTCCAACTTGGCATGTTTTTGAAGACTGGTGTAATGGATCAGTCTGTCTTATGCAATCCTTCTCCATCCATCCAGCCATCCATCCTGTTATCTTTTTTTGTTTTTTTTTGTAGTAGTAGTAGTATTTGTTGAGGTGATTGTGTCACCAGCCAACCACAATTTTAAGTGGTTGAAAGACAGATTTGACCCTGAATAGGACCAGTCCATCACCAGGCAGAAACAGAGCTGAAAACAATCAAACACACTCACTTATTAATAAATACCAGGAAAAAGTCTAGAAGGGAAGGCCGGGAGGCCCAGAAATGAACTGTATTAAAAAAATATGAAAACTACATGATGAATATCAAAACATTATTAATAGAAAGGAAACACTCAAGCTCAAAAACAGTTTCAGTATTCAACAACTACTTTAAACCAGTTCTTGCAGTACTTGACTTCAAAAGATGTGTGTATGTTGTTAACTATTTTTTCAGTGGTTAATCTAAGATCAACTTTGTGCCATTGGTGCCTCCCTAAAAAAGCCCACGTCTGGCAAGTTTGCATGTTCTGTCTGGGCTTTCTCCAAAAGACTTCATGTTGGTATATTATGTGATTCTAATGTGGCTGCAGGTGTGAATGTGTGATTATCTCTGTGTGGTTGCTGGATAGTGGACCTGTGATATTCCCACAGTGAAGCCTGTCATCTTCTCTCTGTTAACTTGGATATGATAGGCTACTGTTATCAGTGACCAGCAGGTCCTAACCTTGATGGATTCATTGTTAACGTTTGTTTTTCTCTTTTTTTGCAGGACCACCAGATATAAAAGGCAGGGCATCCATCTTTAAAGTGCACTTGAGACCTCTGAAGTTAGACTCCAGCATAGAAGTAGATGGTCTGTCCAGGAAACTCGCTGCACTGACTCCAGGTTTTACTGGTAAGAGGAGGAGACAAGTTAATGTGTGCACGCTTTGAATTGTGTATGTGTGTATGTATCTGTGTGTATGTATGTATGTGTGTGTATATGTATGTATGTATGTACAGTATATATATATATATATATATATA